>JAQGBD010002174.1:0-11213 GCA_034698165.1 Punctoribates punctum
TTGTAACCGACTTTTGTAACCGACTTTTGTAACCGACTTTTGTAACCGACTTTTGTAACCGACTTTTGTAACCGACTTTTGTAACCGACTATTGTAACCGACTTTTGTAACCGACTTTTGTAACCGACTTTTGTAACCGACTTTTGTAACCGACTGTGTGAGAATTTTCAGAATCAGGCACATAAACAAATAATCAAGGTTTAAGCCAAACCAATATGCACTTCATTTACCAGACATTATGAAAGACACTCTATTAACCCAAAAAGCTTGGTCTTGTTGCAATTAACCAACCAACCGAAAAATACATCAGTTATTAATAATATATTAAATTATACAAAATTCATTAAATTTTATTAAAGATCATGAAAGGTTATAGTACATTTCATACAAATATTAAATAGATAGTATGATTGGTCAGAGAAGAAGTTATGGAAATTGTGGTAAAACTTGCGACATGAAACGCAAATATACTGAATATCAGTTGGGCCATTACAGGTTCGATACTCACAAATTTCTTGGTTATATGTCTTGGATACTTTAGTTAGAAAATTAACAAAAGTTATAGCTAATTTTTCTACTTCGAGAAAATGTTCATTCAATCCATCAAGTACAATTTCTTGATTAGGTGGGACTTCGTTAAAGTCTTCTTCAGTTTTATTGTCCATTATTATTTCATAGATGTATGTCCTGATTTTTGTAGTGTCGGAAATATCAATGAAATCGTTTTTGCTCAAAATGAAATAAATTACACTTATACAGTACAACCCACACGACACGCTATCTCGCTGAGAAAAATAATCATCACAAGTTATCAAGCTCCAATCGTATTGAGTGAAAATCAATTCCCTTTTAACTGAATATAACAATTGTACGAATTTCAGTAAACTGTAGAAGGCCACGGAATAATCACTCCTCTTTCTTCTATTCATCAAAGAATCAAGTAATATTATTCTTTTTTCGTTCATATCAATGATTCCAATCAGCCAATGTGATTTAATCGGATAACATACACTATTAGAGTTGATGATAGCGAATATTATCTGTTTGTTCAGAAGTGTGTTTTGATAAATTTTATCTTGTAAACTTTTATATTGTCTTTTCAAAACCTTTTCTATCATATCATCATTAATAAATGAAACGAGTTCTGTTACATTGAATCGTTTGATCAATGCACGAATGGCGTCAACTAAAACAAAATTTGTCAATTGTTTTCCAGGTTTTAACGATTTGTACTGATCAGGAAAATCCTTTTTAACATTTTTAATTGTCTCCCATTCGGGGTTAAATTTCGGTTTTAATTTTGGATTTATTTTCGGTCTTTCTATTATTGAATGATCAATTATTATGGTTTTACCAATTTTAATTTCTTCTTGATATATCTCTTCAAAATTGATTTCATTTTTGAGAGTAGAAACAATATCAATACTTTCAATGCTATTGTTGCTTTTCAAACTATCATTGCTTCCACTTTTACTTGTTTCTTCATTTGATTCGTGAACTTGTAAACTTCTATCAATTTTCCGAAAAAGTTTTCCTCCGCTTTTTCCACTTTTTCTTTCACTTGAATTAACCAATTCAGTAATGTTCATGTCATTCTCTTGATTTGGGTCATATATACCCACCAACATTTCAGCAGCTAATAAATGGCGGCAAGATTTTTGCTTGCATGAGCAATATCTCTGTGGAAATAAGGTAACATCATATGATTTGTTTTTGATATTTTGGCTTCGAACAGTAAATATTCCTTGAAAAACTTGAACTAAATTCTGTTTCACAGCTGATCGGGCATAATAAGTATCTGAATATCTTTCTTTGTTCTTTATTTTGAGGTTTGAATCTAGAACTTCAAACTTAATTTGATGAACAATTGATTCCAATGGAATAAACGGCTTAAGTTTAATATCTGGAACATCGAGATAAAATTCGTTTTTCTTGAATTTGCCTTGGTTTCTACTGGACCTCTGATACTCATGCAATAAATAGTTTTGTACTTGGTACAAGGCCAGCATTACGGCGTCGATTGAATACTTTTTCCATTCAAGTAAACTTTTCAAAACAAAATTCATGGATTCGCTGGTATTATTGGTAGAAGGGCTTTTTCTAAAAGCTGGAAATCTTCTATACTTGAAATGAAGGCAATTTGATTCGATATCCTGTAATATCCCTTTTACATATTTCAAAATTCTCGGTTCATTTGCTAACTGATCCAGGAGAGCCTCACTCTCCTTTTCAAAATTGGCATAAGAATCAATAACCAAAATTTCTTCAATTTTATGTTTTATTAGTTCCCGCTTTTCTTTATAGTAATCACCCCGCATATACTTTTCAGTGTATTTCTTCACATTTCTCCGTAGATGATTTGTACAATAGATTGGATCTAAACCAATACTTTTAGCCGCCCCTACAATCCCGGCTTCTCGGTCTGTTACAAATGGTATATTGACCAATTTTGAAATTTTGAATATTTTTTCACATCTCATGAAAAAGCGTTCATGTACTTCTTGTCGTCTAGTTTTGTGGAGACAGTACATAACAGGCATTATCGGAGTCTCTTTCAAGAAAATATTCTTTGTTGTTAACACCGAAATATAATAGTTTCCAATATCTTTATTAATAAAAATATTTTAGAAATGAATTAATTTTAAATTATCCCGGTTTAAATTTTTGATTAACTCACCATAAGTGGAATCAAAAGAATTAACCGATGGAGTCTCAGGATTTTTATTAGCAAATTCGAAAATTTTTTTGGTCAATTTGATCATTTCATCTGAGCCTTAGGGAATATTTTAAACAAAAATTTAATCAAGTGTTCAATGATAAGTTCAAAAGAAGAAGTTAGTCGAGGTTCATTAATGTGAGGTCAAAAGAGATAAACCCAAATTACCGAAAATTATCACCACTTCTGGCAAAAGTTGCAAATCCAATACAAATGGCTCTAACGCGAGTCCGATTGAAAATGAATTCCAAACTTCATCTTTAGAAATTTTCTGTTTCTCTCTTTCTCTAAATTGATGTTGTCTCACTTGTAATGGATTACGAGGCATATATGAATCTCTGTGAATATCGCTATCAAAAACACCTTTCTGTAAAACATCCTCATTTCCCTCAGCGATCATCTTAGAATATAAGGGCTGAGGTTTTATTTTATCTTGAGCTTTTATATTTTCTATAACTTTCATATGTGTGCGAAAATTGAAGGGTATATCCTCTTGATTTGCCCCTACTGATTCATCACCATGGTATATAATAAAATAGATTCGATCTTTTGGTTTGCAATTATTATTAAAATATACAACTCTTGTGAAACGAGCATCCTTTTCATTTCTTGTTCCATTTTTTCGCAGATAAAAACGAATTCTGGCAATTCCTAGTCCACTTGTATTCGCATCAGATCTTAACCAATAATATCCATCATTAATACAGAATTTTTCACTTTCAGAATAATACAAAAAGCTCTGACCACTCTTTGGTCTTATCGGGGATGTATTCATAATCTTATCTTTATATTTATCAAGTTTAGATAAGAATTTCGGTGCTTTTTTGCATAAATTTTTGAAATCATTCACACTGACAAACTCTTTGAAAATTTTATTATATTTTGTTGTTGTTTCTTGGAAAAATATTTAATTAGTAAAATTTTGATTTTACAAGAATAAATTACCTTCATTTTTTCGCCAAAATGAATCATGTCCAGATTCACTGTTGTCTTCTTTAATTGTTTGATCAGACAAATTGAGTTTTAACATATAAAATGTCAGCAACAATAAAATAGGTTTCCTGGACATTTTGTTTTTTATAAAATCAAAACAAATCCCATATTTGAATTCAATTAATTGATAATATAATTAAATAAATAATAAATATTATATTCAAAGATTACATCAATAGATCTATTTCCAAACCGATTAAAGTGAGTATTGAATTAAATTCATTTCAGATAATTATCACTCGATTTGCACTCAAAGGGTATAATCGACGCAACAAAAGCCAAGAATAGTTGTATTCAAGGTTTTCCCCAATTTGTTGGTGACGTTCCCAATGAGGACTGTCTCACACTCAACATATGGGCCCCGAAACAAGAGGAAAGCCATAACTCAACAGAACTGAAGCCGGTTATGTTCTGGATATATGGCGGGGGTTTCATCCAGGGCTCGATTTTCAGTCATATTAACAATGGCAGTGCTCTGGCATCGTATGGCATTGTTTTTGTTGCAGTTAATTACAGGCTAGGTCATTTGGGCTTCTTGTACAGTGGGGATGAGTCAGCGCCAGGAAATATCGGGTTTTATGACCAGCTTTTAGGTCTAAAATGGGTTTGTTTTCAGTAATACTGGAATTTTATGAACACTTATCTCTGTTTTCTTTCTTCAGGTGAGAGAAAACATCCATTCCTTTGGCGGCGATAGGAATCTGATCACTATTTTCGGTGGGAGTGCCGGCAGTTGGTCGGTGTCGGCGCACATCCTCTCCCCTCTTAGTACCAGGACCACTTGACATAATGTTCCCACTGGAGGGCACAGAATATCTGCCTCTCTGTCCTTACAGAGCCTTCAGCCAACTAGAGTTTGATCAAGGTAATTTTGAACGAAAATAAATAATTTTTCAATTAATCCTGGTAATTTTTATTCTAGATACTGATCTACTTATGGGTATAACCCGTGATGAAGGCCCGAGTTTTGCTCTTTCCTTATTCTCGCAAATTCTACTTGGCAATTTCACTGAAAAGCAATTCTATGCCCTTGTTACTTTAACAAGCACAGTATTATTCCATTTCAATAACAGTCCTCAAGTTACAAAGTTTTACCTTGCTAATGTGAACACTAATAATACCAGTGCTCTGAGGAAAGCCTTCTTTGGCTTCATGGGTGATATGCTTATGGTTTGTCCCACTTATTGGTTCGCAAACAAATTCTCACAAAAAGCACAGAATAAGAGCATTTATTTTTATCAACTCACCTATAAAAAGCGGGAATATGCTAAGGGTGGGCTGTGCCGAGAATAATATCATGGGCATTTGTCATTCGGCTGAAATCGAGTTCGTTTTTGGGTTACCTGTTCTCAACCCTTTCTCTTACACACAAACAGACTATGATTTCAGTCTTCAAGTGATGTAAATGTGGACTATTTTCGCTAAAACTGGGTATGTTTAGAATTATCTTGGTCAAACCTAATTATTCAAGTTACTGACCAAGTTCCTTTTTAGTGATCCTGGTGGTGGTTGGCCTCAACTATTCAAAACAAATTCCAGTTTAGTCAAGATTTTAGATCCGCGTTATTTAAATCTTGTTTTCCTAGATCCGTTTAAGAAATCCTGTGAACAGTTTTGGAAATATTATTATAATTAAACTAACCTTGTTAAATTATTTGATAATCTTATGCCATTAACATATTTAATTAAGAAAAACAAACTTGATAATATTCGTTTACCAAGTATAACAAAGTATAAAATTACCATGCTATTCTGCAGTTTAATAATTGGAAATTAATTCAAATTTAATCAATGATTAATATTGCTTGATGAGAATTTCAGGCTGTTCTAGAATCTAGATAAAAGAATTATTCAAGTAGAAAAACAAATTAATATTCACTGGACGGAAACACTTTGCATGATCAATTTTTTCAAGGCATTTGATATTCAATTATACCTTGTTTGTTTTTATATAGATTTTATATCTAAATAATATTTACTTAGTTTTCGTTCGTTGAAACATTTGCTCTAGCAACAAGTTTTTTGAAAGGTTGAAGAAAATGAAACACGGAACAATTTACCTGGTAACTTTCAACAAATGTGTTCATTGAAACGAATTTTGATCCCTTGACTAAACCGGTGCCGGCGCTCACATTCTCCAGATATATCCGATCCTTCTAAGGATATAACAGCACATATGGAAATGTGAATCTAACAAGAAAATCACAATATCGAGGCAAAATCTGAAAAATTTATACCTGGATAATGCCATTGAGCGAATCAGCATGCATTACTATAATATCACGTTCAATTCAATTTTAACAGATTAACGATATTTCAATTAAATAAAATTCACCACGATTCTTTTGGCTGAAAAACTGAATTTAAACTGACTAGGATAATTTTAACCGAATAAAGCCAAAAATAACTGGATTTCGCATGAAAATGGTTTTTACCCGGAAATTCTCGATAATTTTCAAAAAAAATCAAACCCTACCTCCATTTGTCGCCGTGGAGCTTGATGATCTCTGTTTTTGATAAAAAATATATTTTTTATTTGACAAAATAACAGAATAAAATTATCATGATAATACCGCTTCTGTCAAAAATTGTTGAAAATACCATTATGAAATTTTTTCAGTATAAAATGGCGCAACTCTACATTTCAAATACTTTTATTCTATTGGCTCAAAAAATATTCAATTAGTCAGTACAGTATTAAATAACATTAATTTATTTCATTTCAAAAACGACACGTAAATCAAAATGAACAACAAAACATTTGCGATTGTTTTTTGTCTTTTCTTTTTGAACAAAGATTTTATTGATGGCTTTTTGCAGGCCCCGCCCATACTCTTCAAAGAGAGAAACGATATGTTTGTTACAAAATGTGAGTAACTTGTTGATTTTATCGGATATATTTACTAATTTACCAATTTTTTTAGCCGTCAAAGAAATTGTCTTTGTCTTCCACTTTGTTGATGACTGCGTAATTTTTCAGAAAGGGAAGGTAAAGAACACGAAGGCCTATGAAATCTGTGTGAAAGATTATAATCGTCTCATGATTGACCTGTTTACGGTAATTTTGTTATGTTTTTCTGTTCTTTAAAACAATTTTTTAGAGGAAATGCAATAAAATGGACAAAAGTTTGGAAACAAAAGATATGATAACAAGAGAGAAGACAATGATCGAGAAACATATTAGACAGCGAAGAGAAGTGGCAACATTATTGATAATAGGTGCCGCTGCTATCCTTATATCGATCATCTATTCTGCAATAGCAAGCACTGTGGCTCTTATTAAATCAGTAGAAAATGAAAAAGAGCTAGCAAGGCAACAAAAAGTCGCTGAAGATTTAGCTAAAACAGCACAAGATAATATAAATAATATAAAACTTATTGTAAAACAAGTTGAAATCCTCTCTAAACAGGTAAAAAGTGTTAAATAAGAAATATAATTTCCCAACAAAGGCAAATTAATATTATTTCACTGAGTGTTCTTCTGTTCATCTAGTACGAATCAATGAATGCGACCATTATTTCAAGAGATGAAGCACTTCCTGTAATCATTTGGGGCATTGGGACTGTTGTTGCGAGTATTCATCAACAAAGATCAGCAGCCAATAAAATGTTTCGAAAACTGAAATATAACAAAGTTTCGGCAGAATTCATGCAAATGTTTCATGCTGATAAAATAACTGCTGATGAAGACAGTTATATGACCGATTATGAATCGATGGACGTTCAAGGTTATAAATCATTGAATTTAATTTTTAAAACAGGCCTTCAATTTTAGATAAATGTATGTTCGATAACATTACTCGACGATTTCAAATAAGGGTCACTGTTCCTGAAAAAAGTAAAGACTTCGTTATCCTTGAGGCTCAAGCTTTCACATTGTTGAGAAAAGAAACATGGAAAAATCACACCATATATTGCGATTCCGATTTCACTGGTGCCCGTTTCGTGCTATACAGGTTGAAATTTGAAACACTATTACTTAAATATATTTTCAGTTTTTATATATTAATAATTTACAGTAAAAAAAGTGGTTGTTTTGCAAGAATGACAGAAAAGCAAATAACTCATTCGAGAATTGTTTTCGAACCTCCATCTATTTCTTGTATTGGGATGAAAAATCATACAGGTTGATATCAGAGATCATCAAGTTTCTCGCAGACATAGGGGGGGAGAATTGAATTTTTACAAATTAAAAAATGGCCAATTTTTCCAAAAATGAACTATATCAGGTTACTTTTGCTCTAATTTGGGGTAAATTGTCCCAAACTCAGCGTTTCGGCCAAAATTGCAGGACATTTAAATAAAAAGCACAGAAGGGGTATTACAACCACCTCCCTATTCTCCCCATTGATGATCTCTGGTGAAAACTATTTTTTTATCTCTTCAATTAATTTCAACAGACCTCCGTGAGTGGACTAACGGATCAAATTGTTATACACTCAGAGAATTGCAAGATCACAAATTATTTCAACTGAAATGGACCAAGGATCATTTTTTCGTTTATTGGTATTGCATGAATTTTCATGTTAAATCTAAAATTCAATTGATTTTCACAGCTACCCGCTATCTCTAAATGTTGAAAATCAAACCATTTCTTGCTCAAACCATGTTCTAGCCGTCTCTAATAGACAGATAATTTCCTGGGGAAATTTCAGCGCAGGAATAACAATCCACGATTTTGAAAGTGTCTCAAGTATTGAATTTTTTTAAGGCGTAATTTAATACTTTCTTAATAGGTTTCACTTCGGCTTTGACGGAACTAGCAAATAGATATATACTTGGCTCTACCACTGATTTTTATAATCAATTTTGGGCCAATGAAAAGGAATTGGACAAAAGTGTACATCAAACTGAAATCGACATGAAAAAAACTGACGATGATGTGAAGAAAATGGAAGAAAATGATTCAAGTTTCTGGGATGGAACCCTTGGCTATTTTTCAATGATGTCCATCGCTGTTTTCTCAGTATCTCTCCCTCTACTGTTGTATATTGTAATTTTACATCGCAGAGTCAATGTTTATACAGGTTATAGACAGCCTCCACCTCAAGACATAGAATTGACTCGAATGAATTGATTTGTAATTCAATTTTATTTGATTGAATAAAGGATATATCCCATATCTATTTAACACGGCTCCGTTTTCGTAAAACTTTTCATTTCATTTACAAATGATGTATATATATTCGGTTACAAAAGTCGGTTGCAAAAGTCGGTTGCAAAAGTCGGTTGCAAAAGTCGGTTACAAAAGTCGGTTACAAAAGTCGGTTGCAAAAGTCGGTTGCAAAAGTCGGTTACAAAAGTCGGTTACAAAAGTCGGTTACAAAAGTCGGTTACAAAAGTCGGTTGCAAAAGTCGGTTTTTCGGTTTTTCGGTTACTTGCAACAAGACCCCAAATTTTTCAGATCATCCATTGAATACGAACCGCACAGTCCGGGCAAATACAGAGTCAACGTTTCTCTGAGTAATCTGAAGGCTTTCTCCGATGTCTTTAAATGTCAGGAAAACTCACGAATGAATCCTAAAGATAAATGTGTTCTCTAGTAGTCAATTGAACAGGAAAATAACCTGGATCAATTTATTATAAAAACTATGTTTTGTTAAAAATTTGAAAAACAAATTAATTTGAAATATTTCACGATAATTTTTATCTAGAATAATCATTATTTTACAGCAAGCTTACCCAATGGGAGGAACACCCTATGAGGCCGAAAATTTTTGAAATAAATCACCTTGAATTTTTCTCGGTGAAAAATTTTCGGCCTCATATTCGAAACAATTCGTGTCGTATTTATTGTCCAGTAAATTCATTTCAACCTGGTGATATTTGATTGTCCTTATCTCCCAGGCATTATTTATTAAGTCTTGCATTCAGAAATATTTTAAAGGTGACTTCGAAATAAAAAAGTATTTTGTTCTCGGTTATTGATTTTTATTCAATCAAATATAATTTCTTACAAATGTTTTGCAAGTTAAATTTTAAATTCTTAATTTCAGTAATTATAAACCAGGTATTCAAAGTCAGACCCAAGTCTTCTACCGTAAGTTCCCATGTTATAATTCACAAATACAGCATGGGCAGTATTTTTGTTGATTTTTGCTGGAAGAAGCATTTGACCGTATATTCCTTCCTGAGAATATAATCTACCACAGTAGAAAATTGCACCAAACTCTTTTCCACAAACAACAGCGTGTTCTGGAACGTAACCAGGTCTATTTTTTACCCATTTATAGGGTACGTGCGATGGATTGGTCAGGATATCGATGCGTTCAGACACGTGTTCAATGCCATTGATCCTAATTTTAAATTTCAACTCATCCGGGTTATAATGAGGATATTCATAATAGACCATGTTTGTTGAATTGATCTCGTAAGCGATTTCAAAAAAATTGTGATGGGGTCTTATCTAAATAAAATTTGATTAATCATGATTAATTTTTTCCTAGTTTTTTCTACCTTAGCCATCACAATCAAGTCATCGTTGAAACGGACCCGGGCAAAAAATGTGGAGAAAATGAAAAATATTCCTCTTTCGGTTGTGTTCTCAAACGTGCCCCCGATCATTTCATTTAAATTGATGTCATTTGGAGATTTGATTTGTTTCCAGCTGAATGTCTCCTCAATAATGTCGAAATTATCTTGGTTAAATTGTTAAATGAATTGAAAAATTAGTTCATCTACTAAAAATAACCTGTTTTTCATTACCTCCTGATTGAGCACCTTTGACTGGGTGATCTTCAATCTATAATATTAAAATGGTAAAATTCGGTCAATTTTTTGGAAGCTTACCAAGATTGGAGTCTTCAGTTGACCAGAGATCTCAGCTCTTGTCATAAACGAGAAAACTGAAAGAATAGCGAAGAGAAGTGAATAACTCATTCTGTTTGTATTTGTGTAGTCTTTTATTTTGAGCTAGGTCTTTTATACTAATTTTTACTCATTCTAATTCAACTAACAATCAGACTATCTTGAATTTTTATCAATTTCATTGGTATTATCATGTTTTCCAAAAACAATATAATCAAGAACCTTCGTAAGTCTAGACACGTCCGCATTACTGTTTAAACTTTAATCAGTAAAATTTAATCTTGCTCTTTAAATGACAAAAAATATTTTCCAGTGAAATTCAGATTTATAGTCTTATTTAAGTTATATTAATCTATTGATTTTGAAGTAGGTAATTTTATACAGACCTCTAAGTAATTGCATGTGATTTTCCAGCTGATGGAATTTATCGTTCAAACTTTGATCATGCTCAAGTAGAATTTAACTTGAAGTCATTGAATTTTTATCATATTTTGCTTAAGAAGTGTTTGGAAAACAATTTTTCAAAACCTCTTGATTGTATAATGATCAAGCTTATATATTAAAATTAATTAATTGTAAATTTGTTTAAGATAATTATATGGTCCATAAATTGTACTAGTGTAAGGCTTGTACTGCCAAAGGCCCCCCAAAACCCTTACTTTTGTCACAAAAACCATTCTTAACCCCTTTTCCGCC
>JAQGBD010002175.1:0-11208 GCA_034698165.1 Punctoribates punctum
ATTAAAGACTTCAATCATGCGCTCAGTTGTGAAGTGAATGTCAAACATAACGATAGTTCAGTTCTTGAGTTACTGAGAGAGAGAGAGGTCTACATAATAGTCATTTCAAATCTAATTATATAAAACTTTCGTTTCTGAACTACTTTCTTATGGGAGAGGGTTAGGGAGAGAGGGAAGGGGAGAGAGAGAGAGAGAGAGAGAGAGAGAGAGAGAGAGAGAGAGAGAGCTGCAAAGGGAAGGAATAAAACAAACCCTAAATGAGTTAATGGTTTCAATATTGAATGTGATTTGAATTCATTATTCAGATTAGGATCTAATTTATATAACAGTTTCTCAGATAACAATAGCGGGAAAAATGTAGGAAAATTCTAATCGAGGCCCAAAATATTCATCAAATGCAAAGTGAAAGTTAACAGAGAATACATTAAAAGATCAGTTTCGACATCACATCTATTTATTCAGAAGAAAGAATACATTTTTCAATAATAGAGCTGTGATTACACTTTGAGATACAGATTATATTTAATAGTTTCAGACGTCAAATATATATTCAAAATAATGTATTTAAAAAATAATGATATACTCCAAGAATAATAACAAATTTCCGGTCTCTTAATGTCTTTTCGGAGTTTAATGACAAAAATTGTGTTTTTTCTTCAAATATTAAACATTCAGTGAGTCGTTTAATAAAATATTTCTCCAAAACGATTCGTATTTTAATACAGATATAAAGTATTTATTTATTCTCAAAAATACTAAAGAATATAATTATTTTATGTGAATTGTATGACAAAGGCTTGAAAAAGAGGTTTTTTATTCAATTTTTTCAGTATTAAAAAGTTATTGTACTTTCAAAATGAAAAGTCCTATTATTCCTCACATTTGATGGGATTTTTTGCTAAATTTTAGAAAGTTGTTCATATCAGAGATGATCAAGGTAGAGATTTAGGGTAGATTGCATCTAGGAGCAAGATTCTTTGGTCAAGAACATCGTATTGTATAGAATAGTTGTAAATTTTGGGCCTACTCCAAACACCCATGACATTTGGAAAACAGAGGGAAAACCTCCTCAAGTCGTGATCATCTATAATATTTGTATTGTCGAGGCAAAAAAGATCTAACAAAAAGGTGTATAATATATAGGTATCTATAGATTGTTATTAATATATCAAATCTAATAGAAATTGAATTGAAGGCGAATTCACGGGGTTTTCATTCATTTGTTCTCCGATTATATCGAAGTCAAGTCTTATTCCAAACAATTTGTTTCCAATACAGAGAGAGAGAGATAGCAATCAATGACTTAGTTATTCGGCAAACAATAAACAAAACACAAAATATTAGTTATTATTCCAACGGAACACATATACAGATATATAACACATATATAATCGGGATTTTCGGATATCGAATATAAATCACATATTATTCCTAAGTTTTGTAATAATAATAATTGTCTGCAAATATATTTCTCACACTTAAAGTGTGCTCCAAATCGTGTTTCGTGTTTTATAATAGCCTCGGATATTACATAAACTTTTAACAGAAACAATCATTTTTTGAGAACAGTCTATATTGGAGTCCATTACTGGCTAAGAGTTCCTCCGAAGAAACAGTTGTTTTGCGGAGTGTTTCCACTGATATATCTGTCAGAAGAGGTCTAACAATCATTCGGTAATATAGAGGACCAGAAAGAAGAGGAGGAATATATGAGGGAATATCACAGCAAAACATATATGAAATAATAGGAAAAGAGAACTCCAGCCCCAACCCCACCCACAGTTTGACACGACTGCACACAATCGCCACTAAATCTTTTGCACGAATTTCTCGCCTTCACTGAAATGATCGCTCATCTGATGAATGAATTTTGAATAAAGTCAACCAAAAAACTAAATTATAATAAAATTCAAATAAATTTTCCATAAATCCATATAAATATCTCATAACTAGTGATGAATTCGTGATCTAAAGGCTCAGATCAGGCGAACAGTTAACTATAGGGAAACGAGGCCGCACTGCCCGCACAGCACAGCCACCGATCGAGACCTGTCCATCGCTTGAAGGCGAGCCCACAACTCATTACACTATTTCCTCGAATATGATATTTGTTTCGATTTATTTGGCGGAAAGTATATCAACAAAAATAATAACCAAAACAATTGTAATAACAATAAAAGAGAGAAATTAATGTAAATTATATTCCGTTTAGTATTGGGTAAGAAAACAACTGTTCCCTCGACTCATAAAAAGTTTGGCTTTTCTTTGAGAAAAATCCAAACCAGAGATAAATAAATTCAAACATCAAATCAACGGAGAAATGTGTCCCACATTTGTCAGAAACAGACTTCTCATCGCAGGGAGTGTGAGATCAGAGCAAAACAATTAAATCATTTGAATAATAATTACCAAAACTCTAAGACTTAGGTAAGGATTGAGAGCTCAGACGGGAAGAGAGACACTTCTGGAATAGGAGTGGAGTCAACACATAATTGGAAACATATTTTGGCAAACATTTAATTTATGGTATGCTTTGGTTTTACTCGAAGAACATAATCATTGAATAAAATCTTTAAATAAATTGATTGAAAAATAATAACACAAATAAATAAACTCTTAATTAAATTAGTTATTAATTGAAACGATTGTTAATAAACTCATTGTTTTGCGCCTTTCGTTAGATATTCGATGAATTGATTATATAATAGTCTTCGTCGGTAAGCAAAGAGTCGTTCAGCAGATCGTAATCATCGGTGGGCTCAATGACGGCCGGATCAGTCTTATAGAGAAGTGATTCCCCGGAGTCGTGGGTCAGCCAATACCAGATGTGCGACGCGTGGACTAAAATACTCTCCAAATCGTTATTCAACTGAAGAGTATTGAAATGCTATTCAAAACACAAACAAATATATTCAGAATTTAGTGAAAATTCAGTTAAAAAAAGACAAAAAACTTATGGAAAGAAAAGAAAAATCTCTTGAATTACAAAATAATAATAGAATTTTAATTAATTTTTTTCGCTAAAAGTTTATAAAATATGAAATACAGGCTAATGACAGCGCACACGAACTCACGCTCAGAATAAAAAGAGGGCTCTTATGTAAAGGGGAAAGAATATGTTTTTATTGAAAGAGCAAATCTCTGACAGCCATAGCCTTGGAATCATTAAAATTATTATTTATATTTCACACAAATTATTAAAATATATTCAATTTTTTGGCCAAACATAACAATAAATGGGAAAAAAGCGAAAGTCTTTCCAAACAATTACAACAAATAATTCAAATAATTGTGCGGTTCTTATGACTGAACTTATAAATCGTAATAAGAAAAGAAACCCATTTTAGGGTCACTTTCGGACTGAAAGAGTGTGAGTGGAAAGCCTTTTAGGAAACTATGAGAACAATACAAGTCATGCCTTGCAATCAATTTTGCCATTGATTTCAAATTGCAATCAATTATCAGAACATTGAATGAAAGGGAAAAGAATTTTAAGTAATTTTACTATAATTTGAAAAATAAAACATTTAATGAGATTTAAATGTGAGAAATGAAATGGAAATCAACGGAGAAATCAATTATTATATTCCGAACGCAAAGACTTTTTGTGAATCAATTCAATGAATAAACGGTTAAAACATTTTTCAATAAAATCAAAAATGAATTAAATAATGAGTGAATCGAAACGCAATCCAAAATCAAAGACTAATAAAATGGATAATAAAAAACCAATTTAAACAAACAGGTATTCAAAGGAGTAGAACAACAGCACAGAACAGCACAGAATGAATGGCAAAGAAAAACTAAAATAAGTTTCAAAAAAGTGAAAAAAGTTAATCAAAAATAACTGAACGGAAAAAATCGAAACTTTTTTGTTAATCAGAAGAAGTGTTTCCTTCGATAGAAACAAAGAGCGGAACTAAAAGAGTGATTTAACGCATTATATTTGCGGCACAAATACCTTAAGAATTTCTGTGGCGTCCAATCGTTGAGCCATAATTAGATCCCTTTCCCTTCTTATGATTGAGAGGCATATCGAGAGAGTGTAGAGTTCGGCGTCCGTCAGATGCTTTTCTGGCGTTTTTGGGACACAACTGGAGTCCCTCTTTGGCTGACTCTTAGAGCCGTCTTTCGGTGAATCACGTCTTTCATTCTTAGTTCGGAAACTATTTGAACGCTTTTGAGTGCCGTTACGGAACTGGACGTCAGGTATGTCTATAGTGTTGGTCTGTGAAGACATATGTAGCGATCCGGTGCTCAGACTCTTATTGATCTTCTCGTGAGAGCCCTTCAGTCGATTCTTTTCTAAGCCATCGGTTTCTAAGCTCAACAGCTGCTGATCCTTAGGAGCGGACTCCTCATCACTTTTGTGACTTATTTTTCTGATTATATGTGACGTCCAAATGCTTTCCCAAAGTATTAGACAATCGTTGTATTCGTCGCTTTCGGTTTTCATGAATTCCCGTTTGAATTGACAGACAATCCAACGAAAAGCAAAATAACAATTCGTTGAGTCTTTTGTAGCTTTAAATAGAAAAACGAAATAAAAAATCAAATATTTCGACAAATTTAGTGAAAATACTCCAAAACTAGAGTTCAATAATCAGTTAATTCCATTAATGACTGGAATTTCAGCAAAAAATTTCCTCAAATTTGTAATTTCGGCGAAAAACACAAATTAGAAAAAGAAGATAAAACACGAATTGAATCAAACAATTCATAAATTAATAATTAACACAAAAACCAGGGATAGTCAGGATCTGTTGCTCGAGGCAGGGCTCAAATTAGCAGATATGATAATAGCCGATCTTATCAAGATCAAGTTAAAAGGCTAGCGATTTCCAAAAAGAGCTAACTATCAAATCCAATAACTGACCAAAGATCAGATTTGGGGGAATCTATGACCGCTCCCTCTCCTGCCTGACTATCGGAGATAATAACCAATTTAATTATAAACAAATGGATTGAATGTCTTTCGAGTGGAGAATAATTTACTTTCAATTTGAAAGATAAGAACGAATGCAGTTCTCAGAGAAGAATAAGAAGAGAAAAACCATAATTCAAATAATCATAATTTGAATACTAATTCAATTAAATTCATATGAATTCAAACAAAATCCGAACCAAAGCTGAAGAAAAATAACAACAAAACCAATGCTAATAGAAAACTATGAAATGAGATTCCAGTGCTCTTATTCTGAGTCCAAAATTAAGGTTAAACATAAGGTTCGCTTAAATTATAGGGAAGATAATGATCGGAGGGAACACTACTCAGGATAACAGAGGAGAAGCCTCTCCGCTGATAATCAAATCGACTTT
Source organism: Punctoribates punctum (assembly GCA_034698165.1). Taxonomy (NCBI): domain Eukaryota; kingdom Metazoa; phylum Arthropoda; class Arachnida; order Sarcoptiformes; family Punctoribatidae; genus Punctoribates; species Punctoribates punctum. The sequence goes on from JAQGBD010002175.1 coordinate 5,320, forward strand.
TTATGCATTTTATTCTAATAATCAGCTCTTTTTGCCATTCGTTTCGTTCGTCAGTTTTTTTTTTTTTTTTGGAATAGAAATAATGAATTTTGTAATTATTCTTATGAATAATAAAACCCCGTATGACGTGAGGCTCACCACTGATAGCACAGACATAAACAGTCCAAACGAGTCATAAAGTATATGAAATACAATATTCGGTTCGGAATAACAGCACTTAAAACGCCTTCAATTCAAATGTTAACCCAATTTGTTGAGAAAAATATAAGCAAATCATTAAAAGTTAGCAAAAAAATGATTTGAAAAAAGCGTTATTTCAAAAGCCATTTATAAACAATCGATTCAATCAAATGGAGAGAAGTATTTCTCAAATACTTTCATTACTATTGAACTCTTATCAGAGAATTAAATCAATTTCTGATTGAATTTTCAAAACCAAATTGCGTTTAGTTATCGTAAATCGAATCAAAATAACTATAATTATCAGAAAAAACAATTTTTTATAGACTTATATAGAAATTTAGATAAGTTTTAGATAAAAACAGTGACTAAACTCAGGAATTAAACACATAATTAGCCGTTAAATCACTCGAATAATAGGCTAAACATTCCAATGATATTTAGGCGTATTCTGTGCTCAACGCAAACAACTAAACTTCAGATTCAATGTCAGAATAATTCAAAAATTTCAAAATTCTTTCCAATAATTGAACTCAAAGTTTACAACAAAATTAATTATATTCTTCTGAACAGAAAATTAGCGAAAAAAAAGAGTGAAAAGTATTGCAATTTTCATAACAAAAGAACACTTTTTTGATGGCAAACAACAAAAGAGCAGCGAATAGCGAATGTCAAGCGTTAGGAACTGGTGTCAAAACATACCTAAATATTGAGCAAAACAGGGATCAGTCAATTCGATTAATTTCCATAACATTTCTAATTGAAATTTGATCGACGACTGAGACATTTCAAAGTTAGTTCCCTAAGGAATAGAAATTCAAAATTAATTATAAATCCGTTGAATATATGAATCAATTGATTAGAAAAGAGTTCAAAACAAAACTTACGATTAGTTTCATTACTCTAACGAAACACCAAAAGGCTTTCATAACATTGCCGTCCATTACGTAAAGTAGGGGCGACGCCAAGTCTGACATACCTTTAAAATATGAAATTTAATGTCAAAAAAGAACCAAATTTTGTGAAAAACAAGAGAAATGCTATAAATTATCCCAATATTAAGGTCTGTAATACAAGTGATTAAACGTTTGAATAAAACAATAAACAAATTATAAAAACGGCTTAAAAACAAGAATTCAAGGATTGACTGATGAGTGATGACCGCAAAGGAAGGGCTGAACACTATTAGAAATTCTGATGAAAACCAGAACTCGAAGAAGAAAACCAGAAATCATTAGAATTTCTCGAATTTTTGCTTCGAATTAATTAATTGAAAAATCGTTTTTCGCATCGCTTTTGAAAAACGCCTTAAAATTAAATTATTTCTAATTTTAATCAATTCATTGGAAGTGAATAAAGAGATCACGAATTAAATGATGAATACCCTGAACATAGCCGGTGTCGAAGTCATACATAGTGTAAGTCAGGAGGAGAGCCTTCAATTTCTCCAGATTAGATGTCGTTCCCTTATAGAACTGATGCGAACGATCGCATCGAATCACATCCCGTTCTGGTCATCAAAAAAGTGGAACAACTCGTTAATCAACGGATTAGTTATTAAAGGATTGCTTTTCATACCAATTAATGATTTTCTTTCTCGATATGCAGTAAACCTGAGCTCCTGGTCGGGCAGAATAGAGTTCCATTGGGTGTGATATATGTCGAAGAGATCACTCAATTGAGTCCAATCGAATTCCGAGGTATCATCGGTCAGCCCCAACGCCAATGGCCACAATCGCTGCCGGAACTCATTGTCACTCAACCCCTGAAATGAACCCAATTTTGAATTAATCTCAAAATCAATGATTAATTGAATAAAAGACTGACTCCTCTGAAAACTCTCTCCAGAATCTGTTCGATAGACATCTCAGAGAACTTCTCTTCAAACTCTTGAGGAGTGAGCGGCGGAAGACGGAACTGGGGTTCAGTGCAAGCAATAGCCGGCAGTGAAGGCGGAGGCAAAGGGATCGATGTTTGGTCGATGGCATTGAAATCATTGGATAACGACATCGTATCAGAAGAGCTGTCGTGGTATCCATTATTGTCGCGTCTGTTGACCCGTTCGGCAGTTCCCGGCGGTCGCGATATATGCAGAGACGAGAGATAATTGTGATACTCGTCGTCATAAAAGGTGGGACTCGTCACCAGATTCGTGACGCGACTGAATTGGTTTAAGGAAGTGGTGATCGGGTCCCGAATGAATTTCGTGAAGTATGTGTGCGGAGAGTGATTGTTGGTCTTCGGTGGCGGTGCGTACGGATTGTCTCCAACCAAACGACTCGGCCGGAAGTGATCGGTGGGTCGCGACAGCTGTCTATTGAATGAAATGAATTCATGCATTTCTTCGCCATTTGTGATCTCAGTTGCGTCGCCTTCGCCTCGACTTTGATTTGCGGACACGAATCGCACCGTTTCTGACATCTCTTCGTTTTGATGAGCTTTCGATCACTTGATTGTCGTCTCAGATAATTGAAAAACTTATCGAAAAATATTATGCAATTTGTGGTCAAATTTGAAAATCAATGGCAAAAAACATCAATAAATTGTCAAAACTTTGTGTCTTCACATCAGAACTGTTTTGAGTGACAAAACACAGAGTCTTTCATCCATTTTAATGATAAAAATCGATAAAAATATAAATAAAAATCTGGTTTTCAATTGTCTTTTGTTGTGGTCTTAAAATCGATGCAAAAGTAAACAAAAAGTGATTTCATAACAGTTTTGTAAACTCTTCCACTCATTCACTGAAATCTATTGTATTCCCAAAATAGCTCTCATTTAAAGCCCTTTCAGTGCATTGCGATTCAGTCCCCAAATGTAAACAAATGCACTCTTTTTCAATGGCTTCGCAATAAAGACGTAACTCAAGAGACACTCAGACCAGACGTTATGTCATTTGTTTTGAGTCACGTATCGATCGGTTGACAGCTATTACAGAGACATCCTTTGACTTCAACACACAAATCATCCCAAAATTCATTTCAAATAACCACTTATCTGATGAAAAAATTCATAACTTTTATGAACACAAAAACACATCAATAATACGAAATAATAACATCAAAATAGTACCAAATTATTGCACAAAAATAGTTTTATTAGTGTTTTCGACCAAAGGATTGGATGAGAGTTTACCGCAACTGAGTCTCTGTCGAAAACTCTTTCCTCAGTCTTCGCAGAAGTGTTTGTGAAGACATTACACCAATTGATCGCTGAATTGACTTTTTATATAAACAATAATCCATTCAAACGATTAATTCAATTAAATCAACGAAAAGGTCCGACAAAACGATTGTGACATTAATTGTCTTCCAATTGGTTTAAGAAATTAAACAAAAGATTAATTAAATTATCGATCATTTGATTGAATACCAAAACAATAATAAATCGATTGAATGCGAATCTTATAATATTTGAAACAATTATCGGAAACCTTTGGACCAATTAATCGTCGGCTCAGTTCACATGGAAATGGAAGACGAAAACAACGCCACCGAAGACCTGCCTAAAGGTTGGGAGAAACGGATCAGTCGGAGCACAGGTCAGGTCTATTACCTCAACATCTATACGAAGGAGAGTCAGTGGGACCGCCCGACCACTGAGGCCAACACTAAAGACAACGAGAAGATCCGTTGTTCGCATCTATTGGTCAAACACCGGGAGAGCCGTCGGCCGTCCTCTTGGAAAGAAGAGAGTATTACCCGAAGTAAAGAAGAAGCCATTGAATTGGTTAATGAGTACCGGAAACAGATCGAGAAGGGAGAGGCCACTCTCGAACTGTTAGCACAGGAGGCGAGTGACTGTTCCTCAGCCAAAAAGGGCGGAGACTTGGGTTACTTCACGCGGGGAGCGATGCAAAAGCCATTCGAAGACTCGGCCTTTGCTCTCAAAGTCGGAGATTTGTCTGATTTGGTGGAAACCGATTCCGGCGTTCATATCATCTTAAGAACCGCTTAAACACCAATTTATTGATAACTGTTTTCAAATAGTTTTTAGACAATGTTTTAGATAACTCTTGAGACGAATCAGACTTTTATTCAAATAATTTGTTTTCTATGTCTTTGTCTTTAATTCGATTATTATTTAAATATTTTTTTAAAAATTTAAAATTGATTTCAATTCTGTGCAAAGAATTCACTGAATATTCTGTTTATTCAACACTTGTTTCGAATGAATTGCTTTTTGTTTTGAAAAAATCAATGAATTTAGTGCTCATTAAAAGTCAATACAATTAGAGATTACAAAAGATTAGAGACAAAAACGAAACGAATTTTTTTTATTAATAATTAATTATTCATAAAATTATAAATGATTTCAATTAATTATTAACGTATTTATAGAAATCAATGCATTTCTCTGTTGACTGTCAGACAAAACACGAAATAAGTTCAAAATAATGTTCAAAATTAGTTAGAAATTCACAAAAAGTTAATTCAAATACAGAATCGACTCAATTAGTGATCGATGAATGTTGTGGTCAACTAATCAAACAATTTAACGAATATTCGCCAAAAAACTGTTTCTGTTTAATAAATTGTAGACAAGTTTTATAATCTATGGTTTGCACTGATTTTGTTTATGAAAATCGAAGTCGACTTTCATTTCGGTGTCTTTTAATTGATTTCAATTAACGAAAGGCTTTTCAATTAAATAGTATTTTACTCAAAAATATTTGCAATTATTTCAATAATTAGAGGATTTAACCCATAATTAGAGATTCAAAACCGAATTTAAGACAACCATTAAATTCATTTCTAATCAGTAGAATTGCAAGAATCAAATGCCCATGCTAAATTTATGATGATTTTTTTAATTTTTTGCCTTATTCTGGATTTCATGGGCTATTTTAATCGGATTTTTAATGTGAATTCTGTTTGCAAGAGGACCTGGAGTCAAATTTATTGAAAAATTTTGATCATTTGATTCACAAAAAACGTTTTTAATTGGTCTCAGAGTTGAATGTTTTGATCACATGATCGCTGTTTTGATGGCATTTCATTTGATTTAAATCTAACCATTGTCTCAATTGTTCACAAATGGGTGAAACAGTGATCGACGAAATCGATGTCTTGTCAGAGACCCAGACTATCGTCAATTCACTAGTTATTCCGCACCCGAGAGGACTGTCTCTCAGAAAGCTATGTCAGGACTACCAAGAAATGGAGGGTATTGTCCTTCACGTGGTTTACACCACTTCCTAATCCATTGATTCATTGTTCACTAAATCCATGATTAGGTAAAGAAATCCCTTTCAATGAATTGGGTTTCAATAGTCTGACGGCTTTCTTGAGATCAATGAACCAAATGATTGAAATTAGAAAAGACAGCGACGGCTCTGTCCTTCTCTTCTCAATCGGCAACGACTCCACCGAACACATCATTGATATGGTCAGCCATCAGAGCAAAAGGAGGCTCAAGACTCCCAGTAAGCCATCCCTTATCCATCCCTATCCTCTCAATTACTTCTATTAATAATTGCATTAAAAGCTGACGTAATCTCAATGATTACCACTTTTCTAATTGAGTGCAAAAAGTGTTTCCAATCGTTAGAATTAGATTAAATGAAACCAATTTTTGAGCATGCTACAATTTCTAAATTAATTACTCTAATTGTCTTTAAACAAAGGACATGAAACTCGCGGAGGAATGTCTTTTGGCGCCGAAAGACACTCAGAAATACAGTAATTGATTTTTATTCGGTCCCTAATC
>JAQGBD010002176.1:0-11206 GCA_034698165.1 Punctoribates punctum
TTATTCTTGTCATTCAAATTCATGGCTCTCTCTCTCTCTCTCTCTCTCTCTTTAAAAAATTTCCAAATATTTAAGAAATTAGAAAAATATTTCGAAAATAAATAATTCATTACTTCTATACTGTATTCTTATATTTTGTAAATACTTCTTATCTGTGAATAACATTAAAAACATATTTCAAATGAAGAGATGTCTTCGAAAACATATTTGAATTTTCAATTCCTTGAATCTAATTCTCTCTTATCTTCTCCTTTGAAATGTGATCGAAGAGTGTATTAAACGAAAAGATAAACAGTTATTGAAAATAATGTCTGAAATACTTGAGTTTCAATTGAATTAATTGTTTATATAAATCATTATATAATTGAATGTCTTCTCAAAAGAAGTTTATTCTCTGTTTGAAGAGAAAAATCAATTGATTTTAAGCCTAGATTTTAGTGAATTAAAAGAATAAAACAATTTTTATTCACTTAGTTTTTGTTCAATTCTCGGATACCTTAAGTTTTAATCGAATTGTTTTAAAAAATAAATAACTTTTGAAAAAATCTTTTGTCAATAAATCGATTAAATAAATATTAATTAAGGATTAAATTAAACTTAATTTTCAAATATTGATATCTATTGTGATCTGAATTGAAATTATTTTTCAAAAAATAAAATTCTTGGAAACTTATGACAAAATCCTTGCCTCAAATCATTCTGAATCCAACAAAAAACTACTTTACATCAAATTTTTGGCAAAAATCCCTACAGAAAACTCCAGAAAACTCCATATATTTCCAATTGAAATGAAATTTTCATTGAATTATATATGAATTTGAAAAAGAAATACCGTTCACAGCATAAGCCGCTGAGACGCACAGGAATAATATTCTGTGCGTTTTGCTCCTAATGACAGTTTTGAAATATTATTCATCCAGTTATTCACATACAGTTAAACACAACATATCGGGGAGTGTTTTGCGATATATTTCTATCATTCAAATTGCATTATAAATATTTACATTCAGTTTCGTTTCTATTCCAGATAAGTATAGCCAAGAGGGAAATGTCTATTGAACCAAGATTCGAAACTTTTCCTCATTCAGGAGAAGCCCAACTTGATCTTATAACTGAGCTTGCTCTAAATAAGCTTGTTTTCGTAATTCTGTATATATTTGGTTGGGAATTGATTTGATGTGAATTGATTGAATTGATCTTGATAAATCTGAGAACTGCTTAAATAAGTGAGCTTGCATATATTTGGTTGATATGTCTCTGGTTTGGGAATTTTGTTCCAATTTCTGTATGAGTTTTGGCAAATGTATTCCCATGGTAATTTTGTTTTCATTTTTCCATCTGATTTATTCACTTTCAATAAAGCAAGTTCATTTTCTAAATTGATTTCTAATTAAATTCAGTTTGGAAATTGCCTTTTCATGATTATTTACCATGACATAATTATTAATATTAAATTCCCAGGATAGAAAAATCGAACATTTCTAGAAATATTGAATTGCGTATTCTATCAAGATCACAAGAGCATCGCTTACTTCCAGTGGAATATCAAGGCATGTTTACTCATAATTTTGTTCTTGCTGGATTAATGGCAGAGTAAACAATGGGATAAATTGAAGTTTTCTTTGATCCCATATCCTATTACCAAATCCTTTAAGAGACAAATTAAAAGTGAATCTCTTTATCCGAGGTCTTTATTCCTTTATTCTGTGCGAGAATTGAAATGCCATAACCTATCGATCGGTTCCCAGTTTGCGAACTCTTCTCGACTGACATATACTTATGTTTTCCTAAAAAGATATTTTCAATAAATAATATTTAATTCAGTGCCTCATATCTGCGATAGAGTTGTTACCCAAAAGACTAACACGAGGCATGACCAAGGTGTACCGCTAGCCAAGGTATACCGCTAGCATGGTGCTCCAATAAACTTTGTTTGATTCGAATTTTAATTTATTAGTTGTATTTCATTAATAAATTAGCATAAAATTTGAAGCGAGTTTAGCTAATCTAGCTAATTTGATTAATTATTTAATTAAAATGACCATAATTTATGGCTTATTTAATTTATAGTGGGCTGTATTAAAGTTTCTTGGACAGAATTTTAGTATTTCTCTGTGTAAATAAGTGTGATTGATGTTGGTCATTTAGAAAGCTTTATTCGGGAAATCTTGTCTCGCATCAACAAGTTCATTTAGTTGAAAAGCGTGTACATCCAAGTGGCAAATATTGGCAAATAGAAGTTCGGCTCAAATTTGATATATTTTGGAGAACTTTCTGAAGAACTGAATACTTTATTATTGATTCTGTTCTCTTCAAACATTGCAAGACTCTAAATAAACATAGAAACCGGTTCCTATTAAATGTTAGTTTAGCGTATTTTTCCTTAAATTGAAGTTACCATGCTGAGCTGAGCGACAACATATCACTTGAATTATTCATTGTATGTGAAGTTGCAAGGCTATTATTTATTCAAAACAGGATGAATTCTATCAACATTGACAAGTTAAATCTATGAAGCTTGATCAATTTGACAGATTTAAGCTCACCATTTGATCCAGAAATTGATATGTTCCTGGATATATTTAGATTGTTGCAAACATTCAACAATTTGTTAAATTAAAACATATTTCTAATAGAAATCGACCGGAAAAACATTGTTCTAATTAATTAAGCATGCTGGTTTTAATTGAATAAGACCTTAATGAAAATGTTAAGCATTAATTAAATTGGATGTGAATTAAGATGTGCAAGATAATTAGATTCTCAATTCAATGTTAAATTGATGAGAATTTCATTAATAATGTATGAGTTCTAATGAATGTAAGTAATTTTGAGCATCGATACCCTGGTCATCTTTATTATTTAGATAGCCTGAGGAACAGACAATGGATTTAATCGCATTAAACAAAAGCTTAGAATTTGTCCAAATATTTAACATTAATTAAAAAGTTAAAAGATTATTATTAATTTAAAATTAGTATTTTTCGTAAACATGGGAATAGGTTGCAAAGCTAACTCCCCAGAGTGATCTCAGCTTGCATACTCCTGATTAAAATGTTCTCTGAGCCCCGGATTATTATGTTTTCCACTGTTTATGTTCGACACAAACAAAGGCAACGTTTTTCATATCTGCTTCTCTTGTCTAACGTTTTGATAAATTATTCAAAAACTGTATTATTCTTTACTACCTGTGCTCTGCTTGTGTTGTCTCAGTTTGTGGCCGTGCAGGGAAGTGATGCTTTTGGACCTGGAGTGCACTCACACGGAATAAAAGGCTCAATCGATTTTCAATTCACCTGAAAGTGATTAAATTTTCTTTTCAATGTGATTGAGAGCTTTCAGCTCATTATTAATAATTTAGATTTAGTGGGAGTGGGAGAGAGAGAGGGAGAGAGAGAGGGAGAGAGAGAGAGAGAACAGTAACTGTTACTGAGAAGCTGGGGAGCTCGGTGATGTCTGCTTTCAATATAATCAATAAATATCTGCCTTATTCAATAATTAATAACAATCAAGAATTGATGAAAATTAGTTTTATTATCTATTATTTGTATGATATCTTGATAAGTCATCATTGATAAGTATTCACACTTTCAAAGACTAGAAAAATTAAAAATTTTAAATCACCCTGGATTATCTTAAGTTTAAATTCATTATTTTCGTGTCATATAAATTCGGTGAAGTTCAAGATTTACTTCTTTCCACAGAATTCCAAGAAATTGAGGTAGTTAAATTTGTTTAAATTCTGGACAATAGATGGCCAAACCGTTTCCAATAATCATTGTGAGAACAGACAAGGTGAATTTTCTTTTGAATACCTGATTCAAATTCTCAATTTCAAAACTAAATTCTGTTTTTTATCACCAAGATTAATAATTTAAATGGAATTGGTTCAAATTTTAATTGGAAATTAAAATTAATAATCGTATTTCTATTTTGTTTAAGTACTTGGTTTTAAATTGCTTATTCAAATTGAGCATATAATTGAAATGAATGCTCTTTCCCGGTTTAATAGAATTTCCATATATGTGATCGATCAATCAAGCTCATTCAAGCAAATATAGAACAGGTTATTCTTGGTAATTTGATTTTTCTTTTTGTTTGTGTCTATTTTGTTAAACAAACGGATTCTGTTGTGTCTGACGAAAGGATTCTGCGCTTAAACTAAAATAGAGAAATATTGTGGAGAATAGAGAGAAAAATGATCTTGTTGACAAAGATCAATTATTTAATGCTATAATTGTAGACAAAAACTAACAAAACTACTGTCAAAGGGACAGTGCTGTGGCGCACACCCACACCCACACCCGGAATCCAGATTTGTTATCAAAATCGGTTCCGAAAATAGTCTTCATTGAGAAAAGTGTATGACTGGAAATCGATGTTCAGCACAGGTTTATGATGTGCGCAAAGCAATCATATAATATTATTAGATAACATACAGAGAAAAGCACAGAATGGAAATCAAAAGTACCAATAATATCAGATGATATGTCTGTTCTCTCCCTTTCCCCCAGTGCTCAAAGTTTGTTTCCAATAGCTATTCCGAACGCCATGAGAATCGGGGGAGAGCCTTATGGATGGAGCACAGGGAGTTGGGTTATGTCAGGAGCGGAATAGGGAGCAGACATTATGACGAAGTAATCATTATGTGTGTGCTCTCTGGTAGAAGTCATGCTCTACTAAACAAAATAAGAGTCTCTTCTCATTGTAAACATAAATATTGGAACAGAATATCTCTTTGGCTCTGTCTTTGACTCCAGTATTTATTCTGAGCGATAGTATTTGCTGGTCGTGTGTCTCATCCGAAACAATTGTTGATAATTATTGTTTATCTCTAATGTGTGTTAACTCCATCTTGGAGTTGAAAATTCATTAAAATTCTTTGACATTAATATAATCTAAAAATAAATCCAATATTTTTCTGTTGAATATAATAATAGGCAAAAAGATTCCGGGAATCGATTCCTGGCTTTTTTGCTTTTTTATCTTGTTTTTCGTTAAATTGTTTTTATCGATTCGCTGTTGAAATGAAGTGATTCCTTATTTTGTTTTTATTGGAAATTAATGTAATATTCTGTGAGTGAGTGCCTGATATCGATATGATGGAGACAAATACGTTTTTGATTTGTTCTTGTTTCTATTCTATATGTTGTATAATAGTTCTATGAAAATATATGCAATTATTTATTTGTGGAAAATATTTATAAAGAATAATAATTATCGGAACAAATTGACGAACAAATACCTCACTTAAGCTTAAATGGATAATCCAAATGTGATGCTGGATGAGGACGACCTGTCTGAAGATGAGCCAGGAGAAACAATTCGTTTGAGGCCTTATTTAGACTGGAGAGTAAGTGCACTGACTATTCCGCGCCGACTGTTATTCATTCATACGTTTGTCTGAAATATTCATTGACTCAAAAAATTTGTTTTAAAACTATTTTTAACAGAAATCTGTGTTAAAACACTTTTTTTAAGTAAAAGAAAATTCCATAGAATTCGATGAAAAAATTCATTTGTTCATTGAATTAGTTTGCATGGTCAACTCTGGTATTTTAATATATTCAGATATACAAGATATACAGCACAGCCTTTTTAATTGAATAGAAGCGTTTGTGAACTAATTAATTGAAGACCACGTAGTTGCTTGGGCGTATAAAATAGACTATTTTAAAAAGAGAATAAATCTTGCTAGCTAATAGCTTTAATGCAATGACACAGAATTTGCTATTCATAGTATTTTTTTCATTTAATGCTAGGGTAAATAAATTGATAAATTGGCCTTTTAGTCGATAAGAAAGGTCTTATTTATTCCGTCTCTTACTTCCATTATATTAATGTTAATTATATGGAAAGTCTGGCCAAAGGTCTTCCCATTTATAATCCTATTATGAAAATAGTTATCGAATGTTATTTCATCATTACTTTTATTATTGTTTTTGTGTTATTTCATCGGTGATAATAAACTTGTACATTATAACAAATCCATTATTTATTACGATCTTTGTGTCTGTTGTTTGACTAATCCTAAGAATAATTATTTCTTTGGAAATGTTATATCTAAATGACTCAGTTTATTGGCTCAACATTAAGATTGTTTCGATTAGACTTTTGTATTACAGCCATCAGTGGAAAGGGGTAACAGTGTGGAGATAGAGAGAGTCTCATCTATTTGCAAGATGAGACTCGGATTATATAATTTCTAGAATTTGCATGTGATCCTGAGTGATGAACAAGGTTATTTTAGTGTCTTTGTAGTCGTACTCCTAATGGGTTTCATTTGTCAAACATGTGTGGAACAGATCTGAATAAACACAGGGATGGACAGGAAGGGACATCATTTTGACCTTCAGTGTTTGTGTCGGTTCCTATATCATTCTTGAATCGAGTACAATAAAAGTATCTTGGTTATTTCAATGAGATGAACAGAAATATTTGCAACAACAAAAGCAAAACGAAATTTCAGAATAAGTACATTTATATCTTGTTGAATCTTCTGTTGAGATTTATATCAAGCTTTAAAGGAATTATACTAGCTTGGTTATAGCCAGGATATGTTACACTTGTGGTGAATCAGTTCAGTAATATTTAGATCAGACTTCTTGGATGTCCGCCAAAGAGTAGAGAAACGATTTATATTAAGGGGTTTGTCTCACAAAATAACAGAAACTCGTCTCCAATTGAATTTAGAAGCATTTTTCTTTAGGATTATCTTGTTAATTATCAAATGAAGACCGTGAACAATTCTAATTAAATAATGAAATTTAAAGTTGCATTATGTCTATCAAAACACTATTTTGTTGAAAGCTTTTAATTGAGTGTGAATTTGAAGTAATTATAAATAATGAGTATATCCTATGCAAGTCAACAAAATTATATTTTTAAGCTTGCTAATTAAGATTATCTTTTTGAATACTAGTCTGAAGACGATCTTCCAGAAAACTTCCCAAGAGTGAGCAGTCAGGCTCCACTCTCACCAAAAATATCAGACGATGACGTCGAAGAGCACATGGAAAGAGGCAATTGGACAGGGAGGTTCGATTTCTTGCTGTCGCTCCTTGGTTACTCTGTAGGTCTTGGCAATGTCTGGCGGTTTGTATTGAATCTTGGTTAAAAATTATCCGATTTTATATTTAAATCATTTTTCAGATTTCCTTATCTGTGCTATAAAAATGGTGGCGGTGAGTGAATCTCCTTATTTTGACCATGCTTATTTGACCGAAAAATATCATATCTTGATGCAAAAAATGAATAAATCCCTAGAATGAACAAGAGTATTTCAAAATTAATAATATAAATAAGATCGAATCTAAAATATCTCTATATTAAAATTATTAACATAACTTTGAAAAACTATCTAGTTACTAACAAATTAGACATTTTCAGATTTGGCACTCAGTTTGTCCAACTAAAACCCTCCCTGGAGATATTTAAACTATTTAATTCTGACTGTTTAACTGGTTTATAAAATTATTAAAACTATTGTTTTGTGTGTGTTTGACCAGGCGCATTCCTAATCCCATTCATAACGATGATGCTGTTGGCGGGCTTTCCCCTCATGTTTATGGAGCTGTCGTTCGGCCAATACGCGAGTCTGAGTCCAGTAGTGATATTCGAGAGGTTCTGTCCGCTGTTCGGTGGGATCGGCTACGGAATGATAATCGTGTCGGCGATAGTGATGTTGTACTACAATATGATAATCGCGTGGACCATATTCTACATATTCGTCTCATTCAACAAACAGCTTCCGTGGGAGAGGTGTGAGCCCGAGTGGCGGACACCCCTCTGCTTCTCATACAAGGAAAAGGACGAGTGTCACAATCGTAACCTCACATATTTCGCATTCAATCAGACCTGTCTCACTTCTTTCCAATCATCTGTGCTCAATATCACCCAGGATCACACTAAACATATGGAGAAGAAGGCTTCCGCTGATGAATACTTTACGTAATAACTTGATTCATATGTCACGTGATTCCAAATAATACCCATTTGGCCTTTGATTTTAGGCACTACGTGTTGGGACAATCGTCAGGTATTGAAGAAACGGGTTCTCTGCGATGGCCCTTGGCACTATCACTGTTGGCCGCCTGGGCCATTGTCTTCCTCTGTCTCAGCAAAGGAGTTCAGTCATCAGGTAAATAACGTTTTCAAATTATCTTGCTAATTTATTTATACGATTCACTTATTCTATTAATAGGAAAAGTGGTTTATTTTACTGTGAGTTTGAAAACAAACATTTTGTTATTCGTGGTTAAATTGAATCTTGGTTATTGAATTTTTCATAGGCACTGTTCCCTTACGTTGTTTTGGTAATTCTGTTCTTCCGGGGCATTACACTGCCCGGTGCTATGAAAGGAATACTTTTTTATGTTAAACCCGATTGGGATCATCTGTTCACACCTCAGGTGAGTTTACCAAGCTATTACCTTATCTCAAAATGTCCATGTTCAGGTGTGGGGTGATGCGGCGGTGCAGGTATTCTTCGCTTTGTCACCGGCGTGGGGAGGGCTCATCACTCTGGCCTCATATAACAAGTTCCACAACAATTGCTATCAGTGAGTCCACAATCATTCAATTGGTTGATTCTGTTCTGATGTGGTGTTCCCTTCTATAGAGATGCAATTGTGGTACTGGTGGCCAACGGCGCCACTTCTATATTCAGTGGTTTCGTCATCTTCTCAATCATTGGATACTTAGCTCAAGAACTAGATTTAGATGTCCAGCATGTGGTCGATGAAGGGGTGGGCCTCGCATTCATGGTATTTATTTAACACCTTTTCCAGCGAACAAATTCTTATGTTTAACATTTAGGTGTATCCGGAGGTTGTCGTCCGTTTACCGATATCTCCCGTCTGGTCGTTCCTATTCTTCTTCATGTTGTTAACGTTAGGACTGGACAGTCAGTTCGCTTTACTGGAAACGGTGCAGACGGCCTTCTTGGACAGAATTCCATCGCTCCGGGAGCACAAAGTGTTTGTCTTATTGGCGGTGTCGGTGTTCGGCTATTTGGGTGGACTTATATTCTGTACCCAAAGCGGTGTCTTCTGGTTGGGTCTGTTCGACAAATACGCGGCCAACTTCTCGGTGTTGATAATCGCCATAACGGAGTGTATACTAATCTCGTGGTTCTACGGCGCCGACCGATTCCTCAGAGAGATTGAGAAAATGATTGGACATCATTCTCACGGATGGAGAGTCTTCTGGACATGGATTTGGAAATTATTGACTCCACTCCTTCTTTTTGTAAGTTATTTTCTATAGTCAAGTCTACCTCAATAAATTACCACGATTTAAAATATAAGTAATTAACCAAGATTATTTTATAATATTATTTTCTTTTTATTTGTAAACTGTTTTCTTTAATTTTCATATTTAATCCATTTATAAGTATGTCTTACAATTGGCAATGATTTCAGAGTTATTTTCAATTAATTTCAAACTGGTCAATTTATAGTTTCTGTTTTTTTTATCAGGGAATTTTGGCATTCAATTGGATCCAGCACAAGCCAGCTACTAGTGGAAATTATGTATACCCGACCTGGGCCAATGCTCTAGGATGGTTTATTGCATTCTTGCCTACTATAGTGATCATAGGAATGATGATTCACACCTACCTCTCAATCGATATCAAAGGCACAGTGTTTCAGGTGAGAAATTGACCAAGATAGATTTTATTTTATAATTACTACCAATTGGTATTCCCTTTTGAACAAGATTATTTGTTATTTATAAATCAAATATTAAAAATTGAAACGAATGAATTCTTGCAGAAACTGTCAGCTCTGATGCAGCCAATGGAGAGCTGGGGACCGACCCATAAGAATCTTGACTTAAAGTCTACTGAAGTGAACACCGAAGAGAACGGGTCTCTAAATAACGGACTGATTAGAGAGAACTCCTTCGATAATCCCTCGTTTAACGTGACCTACACTTTCGAGACCGCCATCTGAGTCGCCATTTCTGTGTCCGAACACTCATTAGATTCGTTTGTCTTCTTCCGAATCCAGAGATTATAACAAATCTTTTTTATAGTGAAAAATCATTTTTATTTAAAACTGTTTTTTGTTTTAATTCTGTTTTTAATGTTTTTTTGTTTGAAATGAATTTTAATATTTTTTTTTTTGATTAGAATTTTTGGATTGAGTTCAGAAAATTTGTTGATTACCCTGGTTATTGACAATTTTAATCAAATTATTGCCTCAAACACTTTGAAAAGAAAGACAACTTTCTTTCTATTTATGTGATTATCAAGGTTACAATAGAACATGACTGAGCCAGCTAATTTATCAAGAATTTCATCGGAGAAGTCAAATAAAAGTTAACTAGGTGAAAGCCAGTTTCCAAATAGAAATATTCAAGTGAATAGACTTGACAATGCCTTAAGCCTATCTTGATCATCACTGAGAATAAAAACATTAGCTAGTTCATATTTTTAGAGCTGATAACAACGAGATAAAAGACTTTTTCCGTTGAAATCTAACCTTCAAATTGAAATTATAATGAATTTATTTTTTGATGAAAATAATATTTAATTCAATAATTGCTTTAATGAAAACACTGTTAATAACAAGATTAAAATGTCAGTGCATTAAATAAATGAGTAAAGAACTTTCCTTTTCGTTTATATATTTTATTTTAATTGATTTTTATACTCATCTATAGTTTTACTCAAATAAATAGTATATTTTGGGGCAAATTCAATGTGTGTTCATTTTGATCATTTAATCATGGTAAAATTAGATTCAAACAAATAGACGGCAACAATGTTGACAAAGCTATTGTAGTCTTGGTTATTTGAAACCCTAATTATTCTTTGACTCAAGGAATCCCTATTAACGGTAAGGAAAGGCCTATTCCGACAACTTCTATGGGAAGTCGTATGTTAAAGACTTTATTTAAAGCCCAGAATTCAAAGAAATCCACGCTTTATAAAAGACCAAGAAACTGATAAACCATAAAAGAAACGGAGTTAAAAATTTATATTAAACATTGAACAATGGTTTGATTTGAAGTATGTATGAGCAAGCAAATTAAAAAAGTCTTTTTTGTTTAATTGAATGGTTTGACCGAAACGTCAGAAGTTTACTTAAATACAGTGATCGCCAAGGTACCCGACCTCAGGGGGGGGGGGGGTACCTCGGAAAAATTTTTCAGGGGGGGTAGCCTAATTTTTCTTCGAGGAAAAAAATCAAAGGGGGGA
>JAQGBD010002177.1:0-11204 GCA_034698165.1 Punctoribates punctum
TTTCACCTATTTAATTTTCATTCATCCCTTATAATGTAGGAATTAATGTTTGAGGCGCTTTGACTAACCCTGCTCTAAATTAATAGCAAAAGACAGTAAAAGAAATCAATTCATTCAAAATGAGTTACAATTAATTGCATTTTTAGGAAACGACACGAAAAATGAATTCATTTAAAAGACTTCACTATCTTATAAACTTATCGCTGGAATTTAGATTTATTGCAAGAACACAAAGCAATGAATTATTTGAATCCAAAATAGTTTTAAGAATCTCTCTCTCTCTCTCTCTCTCTCTCTCTCTCTCTCTCTCTCTCTCCAATTTTGTAATTAAATATTTTGGATTCAATTGAAGTGAATAATGAAATATTTAAAACAAGTGTTCAGAATAAGTGGTCACAAATTTAAATAATTTTCTATATAATGCGACAAAATTCAAAATTTTCAAAATTTGATAAACAATTTCTGAGACCAGTTTTGCGTAAAACTATTCATCACATATTATATAAGCTAAACAAATGACAAAATATTTTTGAGCAAAAATTAAATGAAAAATTTTGTGTTAAATCACGTCTTTTTCAACACTAATCCATTAAATTTTATTGATTTTCCTTTTCTTCTTATCTTTAAATTTGTGACTTTGGCTGCGATTACATAAAGAGTGCACTAAGAAGGGGAAGGCATCCCAAAGTTTAATAATTGGTTGAGATTTTAAAGTCCTTCCATTCAGTAAACGGTATATTCGGATAAATTTTCTGAAATAATTTGATTTTCTCTAAATTTTAAAATTTCATATGATTTGGAAAATTAGATAAAAATCGTTTATTTATTCATAATTTCTCTGAAAACGAAGCGAAGACTCAGAAAAAGAGCGAAGAATTTTGTTAACTAAAGAAAACCAAAATTAAGTTATCAAAACATATTTTAAACCAAATTATTGATGAAAAATAGCATTTGTTTCAAAAATTTTCAGTCGAATAATAAATTTTTATTAACAAAAAACAAAAAAAAAGAAGTGAAAGCATTAAAACGATTTTTCTTTTGGATCTGTTTTTCATATTTCTTGAGCCAAATAATAGTAATTTATATCAATATATGTCTAAAAATTTCTTACGAGAAAAAAAATGTGTCCTTCAATAGAGTCTATAAAATTGTGATTAAAATCAAAATCTTTTAAATAAATGACAATAATCTTCTTAGAAGTTCCAAATTGATCATGATTAACAAAGATTTGTGAACAAGAATAAAATAATTGGAAACTTGAATTAATAAGAATTATAAACTAGGCACTAGTTTTTATAGTGAATTCTCAAAACTTCTCATAATTGCTTTGCTTTGAATATCCTTTGACTGAAGTCTTTCATCCATTTCTTAACATTAATTGAAATTATTCACGAAATTAATATCTGAAAAATTAATAATCAAGTGATGTATGCATTTAAAAGTGTTCTGTTTATTCCGAATTTGAATTTTAAATTTTCATTTCACTCTTGTAATCATTTATTTTTATTATCCGTAGTTTATATAGTTTACCATAATATCAAATAAGTCAAGTTTCTCGTCATTTATTCGATGAAAATATTGATTTTCACATATTTTTCAATATTTGAAGCTTAAAATGAATGATAAAATATATGATTTTCTGTCACTTAATCACAAAACTTAATGTTATTTACATTTTGTCACAAAATAATCAATCATTTTATAGAAATAATGAACAGAATATTACATTTACACCAATTTCTAGCCAAACCCCGTTTAAATCAAAGTATAAAATAAACCAAAATTCAAAATTATAATTCAGTATTTCTTTTTGTTTCACAGCTTTAACCAGATTTGAGTTTCGCTAAAATCTTCGTTGAATTGAATTTCGATGAAAGTGAAAAATGGCTGAAATCCGTTGTTTTAGGGGAAAAAAGTAAAATTTAATTTAAAACATCTTCTGACAAGATCAAACTGATGAAACTTTTCCCAAAAAACAACAACAAAACCTGAATTAATTCTGTAGGCGTTCAGCACTTTGTTTGAAAACATTTCGATGGATATCCTATTTATTTATTCTCTCGAAAGGCATCCGTTCCTCTCATTACTGATGGAAGCGGTGAAAGAAAAATCAAAACTCATGTAAATTCAAAATGAATACTAACTTTAGTTTCAAATCGTTAAGACTAACTTACTGTAGATGATTAATCATTGAAATAGCAAGTTCAACTAAAACACACCTAATCAGGCACAAGTGAGAAGAAGAAGTTTCAAATCTAAGGAGTCATTAAAATTGAATAACTTTTGATTTATTGCAGGAATAATAGGAAATCGATTATAGTTAGAGAAATATGAGTAAAGGAAAAGACAGACATTTTATCATTTAATACACTGAATAAGAAATGAGGAAAAAATTCAGAATTCAAAGAACGGAATATTATTGAAAAGCAGAAAGAGATGAAACTATTTCTCTTTTATTCTAGTTTTTGCTGAATTTGAAATTTTTCGGCTAAAATATTGATCATATTTCAAACATTAGGGAACACTGTAGAGACTATGATGGCCAGGGAGTAGTTATTGCCTTTAGCTAGTTCAGTTTCAACCAGATCTATTTCACAACCAATAATAGCCCTGAGCTTATATTCGAATAAATTGAGGAGCTGTGCGGCGCTTCCTAATAGTATTCATGAGTTGTAGATAATAAATGAAGTCTTCTATCCTGTGCTCGATTCAAATGGATGTGTGTCCGCCACCGAACAGAAAATATTGGAGTGAAATGGATTTCGTTGGCTAAGAATGTCTTGAAATGCTGGGAATCAGTTGAGATTATGATTGCTTTTTGATATATGCTCTACAAAAGGAAAGATAATTTTGTGTCCACTTTCTCTCAATTTGATTCTTCAGCTGAATTTAAATGACTCGAAGAACCGATTGGTTATTGTTTTTTGTTTTTTCTGCGATATTTCAAATAGAATTCAAGTATAATATATAAGTCGATAGATATATGATTTGTGGGCAATTTCCTCGACACTTATTGTTCGAAACCCTTGAATTGTGAGCAAATAACTCTTCACTCGAGTTATTAAATCAAATTTATGTATAAGAAAAGCAATAAAAATATATAATAATAATTCAGCCGAATATTTATGTAAAAAAACTAATAAAACTAATAAACGTTTGGCCAAAGAGTCGGAAAATAACTCAAACCATTGAATACGATATCCAACCGATTAATACATTGACTGAAATGAGAGGAATCGGAAAAAGCCGAACAAGAAATGAAAATAATAATAATAATAATAAAATAAGGGATTTGTAAATAATTGGTTCGTTGTGTATATCGAATATGCCTTTGGTTTTGGTCGACAGCACACCAATAGCTCTGCCTTTGTTTGGTCAATGAGAGGACTGGGCTAACAAAATAACATCCTTTCCTTTGACGTATAGTTAATACAATTGGTATTCAATCAGTCAATCAGTATTTGTTATGGAATAGTATTGGCGACGGATCCCATAAATAGCCAAAACATAGAACAAACTGATCCGGAACTCAATGTTCAGCTGGTATTGAGTGAACTGACTCATGGAGATAACTACTGAGCCCAGTATATCAATGAGAAGCCATAACAAGCACTTGATTTATGCCTTTCTTCTATTTTAAAACCATTTTTGTTTAGAAAAAGTCATTTCCTAAAACTGTTTGATATTTGGATACATTTGAAAAACATTTGGAAAAATATTTGGTATAAACTTAATGCAAACCTTTTGCTAAAATCGATTCTGAAATAGACCAAGAATTCAATAATTGAACGACAAAATGGATTCCGGTATAAGTTTTTGTTCATTGGAGTGAAGACACAAAAAGTCTTATTTTTGTCTTATTTTTCTCTTCTGTTCTCTTGTCGTCCGAATCTATTTATTGAATAAATTTAATTCAATTTTCAGTTTTCGGTTCTCTTTCTTCAAAGTATTGGTTAAACCATTTTCGCGAATAACTGAAACACAAAACTAAAGAGTATTTCAAATAAAATAATATCATTTCAAACGAAAACATCATTTGTTTATTCGGTTTCAAAAAGTATACTATATTTATATTATTTTCCAAGAAAAATGTCTTTACTCAGTTCAAGTTTTCTAGTTTTTCTATTCGAGTAAAAAATGAGGAAAAAGGTCACTCGAGAATAGTCGATAAACAAGTTGAAATGAAATCCCATTTCACATTACATCCTTCAAATCCATATCAAGTCTCTTCGATGGCGAAATTTGTGAAAGGTAATCGAATTTCAGCTAGAGCATCTACATTAATTCAAGGGCAACTCAAATCGAACCAATCTAATTTTAGTACATTGACATCAATCGGACCAGGATTTAACATCTCAGATAACTTGATCATGGTCAATTGATTAAAGAATCGCCCACCTGAGAAAACTCATCAGAATCACCCAACATAAGCCATGTCAATTAAAGGTCTATGACATATCGAAAAATAACAAGTTTATGGAATTATTTATCAAATGATATTAAGCGTCAAATCATATATTTTTATGACATTTGATTTGAGCTAAATATCGATCACCTTTTCATACAATTTATTAATAACGGTATTAATAGAAAACTTATTTACTTTTTTTTGCCAAAAATATTCTCACAAATTCTTATCGGTTGAGTCAATACAGAGATCCGTTGAAAAAATCAATTGATTAATAAACCAGCAGAAAAAGTGTTACTATATTTGATATACGGTATTGAAGATAATCCTATTATAGTATTGCACTTCTCTATTGATTTGTATAATATTTGTGTAACTAATCAAAAACAATACTTTCCTTACTCTTTCCCAGTCTTAGCCTTCGGAAGAGTATTTGAGATGAGGATAGAGACAAATGAATGCAAAGTCTGAGCTCTAGTGAAGTGAATGCAATTTATTTGGGAATACCTATTGTTTATTGGAATCGATCGACAAACACATGAACTGAAAGTTGAATTCAGTTTGAATTGTGTTTCGCTGCTCTGAATCTCACTTAATGAGCAAATTAGACACGAATTGGCTCTGAATTAATGTAATTAATCTTTTGGTTTAATTTTTATCGACATTATTCTGACCTTTGTTTCGCTCAGTTCTCACTTTTCTTCGCTATTTTATACGAATTTATTGCTGAATAACATTATTTTTAAGGAATATTAAAAGCTTTAATACCTGTGTATTCACCTGAAAAAAGACCTCAAACAATGTTTGCGTGAGTTTTATAATAAACTGAGCGAACATAAAACAAATCAAATATTATGGATATATTAATCATATTTTTTGTGTCTAATAAACTGTTTGACTGTTCCTAACATTTGAGACAATATGAAGAATGCTTTCAATGCTTTTAATGATAACACAGACTATTATGAAATATGTTTGTAATAGTCGTGAATAAAATTTATTGCCATTCAGTTAACACTAAAAATAGATTCTGTGCGACACTAAAGCCATAGGTCTTAACGGATGAGTTAATTGCTATAATTGTATTGATTTTACCGATTCATTAGTTCTCTAATTCAATAAATTAAGTTAATAGAGAAAAACGCCTAAAATTGATGTCTCATTCACTGAACGTTTTCCTTGAATTCAAATCACTTTTATTTCAGTCAAACTTTCGTTAATTATTAACACAAACAAAATGAAACAAATTATTTGAAAGTTATGAAAGTTATTTTTAGTTTAATTTTGACCTATTTTTTAGCAAATTTTACAACTTGTAGCAATCGAAAAAATGAACATGGTATAAAACTGTTTCTTAGAAATCATTAGTCATTTTAAATGAATTTCTTCAGAAACCTTTTTTTTTTAATAATAATTTAATTTATTATTCTTATGTAAGTATCTTATTATAAGTCTTATATCGAAAGCATTAAAATATAAAAAATTTAAAGAATTTCATCACTTATTCATTTGAATACTTCACTGAAAGATAAAAATATATCAAAAAAAGTCAACAAAATATGTTTTATTTAAATGAATGAATGATTGAAAAGAAATTATTATTTTTTAAATTCCAAAACAATGGCTAACATTGACCTCATTTTGATGACACAAAAGGAAATTATAGGAAAAAGCAATTTATAGACGATATTAAATAATTCATAAAACTATTGATCCCTTTTTGATACCAGAAGTGAGTACAGAATCTAAGCTTTTATTTGAGTACAAATCCATTGATTATTCGCTAAATGTGTTTAAGGATATGGACTGAAATATCAATTACCAGCTATAAAACTGCCACCAAATCAATAAAACCCAAATGGTACTAGCTAACTAATATAAACATATCATTAAATTCGAAATGATAAATATGTTTGGCATTGATTGCCAATAAAAATCGAATTCTAAACCAATTTGTACAAGGCTAACTCAGTTCACAACAATCTCTGAGCAAATGTCTCTGTGAATAAACTTGGTTAATCAATAATATACAGTTCTGTATATATTCTGTTCAGTGAATTCCCAGTTTGTTTAAATCAGGAGCAGTTGTATAACAAGGGATGAAAATCTGTCAAACTTTTAAGTATATAAAATAAATAGACTTAAATGAATCTTTCAATTCAAACAAATCGAAAAACTCAATTCAAAACAAAGTTGGCAGCGATATGATCAAGCTATTTCAATTCCATCTGTAATAGAATCTAGCCAAAAGATTGCCCACATTTTACCAAATCTATAAAGTTTTGATTCACGAAACTCTTTCTCAAAAAGACTTCGAAATATTAGATGAATTCCTTTGAGTTTTGAGCATAGAATTTTGACCTTGCTGCCTTATTTTATCACAAATATATTTGATCTATCTAAAAAGAAATATTTTTAATATAAAAAAAATTCTTTTAGAAATTCAATTGAAGCGAATCTCTTAAGAATTAGATTCTGTTTATTGGCTCCGATAGACTGAAGATTTTTATATCTCGATTAAATAATAATCCGGTTCTTTTTATTATATTGTTTTTTCTTACAATAAAAAATTTCCTACAAAACAGTCTCTTTATTATATGAAAACACTCTTCTATTTGGTTGAAAGCCTTTCTTTTATCGCATTTTATTATCAAATTTATATCCATAACAAAAGACTACTTTATTTGATTTTTTTTATACTCAATAACCCGTATTTGGTCAGAGTTTCACTTTATTTTCAATACCGGACTTATTTTGCATTTTTTATTACATCATATGAAATATCATAGATATAAATATGGGAATAAAGAGCATAGAATTGAGGAATAGTCGAGAAAACCCTCTAAAATGACAATATATTGACATTAGATACGTATTGGTTGTCAACAAAATCCATGAAAAAGTTTAGAGGATTTTTGTGGTTTTTTTTTCAGAAACAACAGAATTTTTTTCAAATGTTTACCACTTTTTTCAGTTTAACTATCAGTCAGTCCTTATGTTTACTTAAGAGGCGACGAAGAAATTAATAATGAATTTTGTTTATTCAGACGTCAACTCATTGCTGTCCTGTATTTCAACAAAAGATAAGGAAATTGTGTCTGAAATGAAACACAAAACACAATCGATTATGTCATCCGACAAACTCTTCAAATGTCAAAAACTACACAATATTTTTGATCCGAAAACCAATCGATTGAATATTTTTGATGTATTTATCAGTCGATTGAGTTTAACATAAAGAAAGCGATACTCCATTTAATCATTTTATAGCAACTATTTAGAGATAATTCAAATATTTGCCTGAATTTATCGCCAGCTCTCTATAAATTAAAAGCCTGCTCCTTTCTTATAAAATTGATTTTCTCCAATAATCAATTGATAAATATTAAGGACAAATATTTGAGTTCATTGTTCAGAAAATTCCAAAAATGTCTTTCAACAAAATACTGAATAATTCAAACAATTCTTTGTTTGTCAATAATCTATTGAAGACTAATATTTCGCGAAATAATATCTCATTTTATTTGATGAAAGACACGAATAATGCGAACCCAAGAATACATTCCTCAGATGTTTAGCTTTTCTCGGAATCATTTAATCAAAATTACTAAGAATATTGACGATAAAAAAGGTGAATTGCCTCAAACACCAGCAGAATTAATAAACTGTCAAATTCTATAGCCTTAATCATATTTATATTTATTGTCTATTGGAATAAAGCTCTTATTTTTTGACAAATTTCTTTTCCATTGATTAGTCATTTAATTAATTTCTCTCTCTTTCAGTTCCATTAGTTTCAGTCTTTCGGATAATATCTAAAGTTTAAGAGAAAACGTGAAACAATTGAACAGAGCTCTGAAAATGAGTGTAATTATGCTTTTGAGAGCCATTCGTCTATTGTTGCCATTTGTTTGACAGCAAAACAGCTAAACCTTCGAAATAAGACATATCTGCCATAACCGATGTCTGGTCGTCGTCTCGTTTGACATTATTTCGGCGGATCCTCTGATAGATATACTGCTAATGACAAGACCTCAATATAAGGCTTTCATTCAATGAAATTGAGTTTCTTTTTGTGTTTCAACAGAATATTCCTTTGGTTCCAAAAAACAATACTATATTCCTCTGATAAATGTTTTTTCTCAACAAATCCTTAAAATAACATTCAATTTGAAAATAATACGAAAATCTAAATTATATACAATATTGTGTCAACAGATTTCATAGAAATTTTTTACCGCATTTTCTCTTATTCTGTGCCACAATCGATAAAAGCCTTAAGAATTGACGCCAAAAATAAAAGAATACCTAAAGTGGTATTACTTTTGATATTAAACTTTTGTGACTAATCTTTTATTAGACAAATATTCTCCAAAAAGAGGGTATTATTCTGGGTTTAAAAATAAACAAGGTATGTTTTAGAATGCTATTGTCTTTGGAGTTGAAATGCTTAACAAATAAATGTGTTTAGCCCAGGGTCAATTGTATTAATATCTGAAACAACAATGGAGTAAATACGCAGAAGTCAGATGAAATGAGGATTGAGCAAGTTACTTCTTGAATGCCTCTGCTCTCAGGTTAAACAATAAGTCTTTGCCCACAAACTCTTCAATCAAATGTTATTTTTGTCGGATTTTCGATTTTAATTCTATTGATTAAAGCCTTGAGAGAAGACTTGAGTTGAGACCGATTTCTCTTTATATATAAGACAGGAAGACATGGAGAACATCGGTTCCATCCATTATAAGACATCATTAATTTCCGTTATTTCGATGAGTTTTTATAAGAATTTTTTTCTCTACTGATGATGAGCAAGATTAGTCAAACTAGAATGATCTCGATTATCTCCATTTTCATGAATTGAGTTAATATAAGTTATAGCAAAGTCAGAGTCGAAGAATACCAGAGAATAAATGCGAAAAACTTATCGTCTGAGAGATAATTGAATTCTTATGTGACAAGAATGAGGACAAATATCTTGTTCATCTGTTGAAAAAGTCAAAGGTTGTGCGAAACTCAGATTCCGTTCATTTGTCGTTTCAAACGATTAACTTTTCATAATATTTCTGTAAATCAATGGATAGGTTTCACAACTTATTTCATTCAAGACAAAGTATGTCTGATATGTTATGGATCGTGAATTACGACCTTGATCATGTCCCTAATCTCATCATTATTCTTAATGTACAAGTTCCTTTTATCCAATAAACCCTTTCAAACAACACTAACACTTCAGCCGATCTTCAAGTCTCTGAAGAAATTAATAGAAAACATTACAAGAGTTTTGTTTTGTGTTTGAAAATCACAAAAAGGTGTTGTTTTAAATGCATTTGAATCACGAATTAGTGGAAAGGTATGTGTTATGCTGTGCGACAGATGCACACATAAAAGAGAAATTGTGTACACTCTTAGACTTTTTTCTCATGAGAATCCCATTTCTGTTAAATTATAGACAAATGGTATCCCATTTTGACGTTTCGTTTGCTCCGAATTCTGATTCTTCGACCGAAAAGCATAAGAATAAAACAAATGACTGCCTAAAGAGCGTTAAAGTACTCACAAAACCAATTGAAAGCCTAAACTGGGCTCACATTTGAATACAAAATTTCTTATTTACGTAAACTACACATAAATCGTAAAATAAATTCCACTCATTTGGGTATTGAATCCATTTCTAGTCTTCTCTAAAAAACTCATATTAGAGATGAAGTGAAAAAATTTATTGTGATTTCACTCCAGAACTGGAGAGAAATCTCTGGCAATTGTCAGCTGAAAGAATGGCTGAGCTTTTATGTGCAAAAAATAGATATGAAGAGCTGGAGGAGTGAGTAATGCCGACCAATTTTGTTGGAAAGTGTTCTTTAGTGGGCATAAAAGCCGATCAAATCGACTCTGAATAATGTGAGAAATGTATTGAATGCACGAATTTTTCTCCTCGACTCTCAATCTTTGGCCATCTCTTCGTCTGACTGACTCTTTGTCTGAAGAAACAGATTTATGGCTCAACACTTGTCTCTCTCTAATGGCAAACACTATAGAAGTTTTGGCAAACGTTTGCCAATCAAATGGTATTATAATATAACACAAAGATATCAATCATTACTTTCTGATCACAATTAAGACATAAATCGAGTAATCATTTTGTGCGGAATCATCGCTCAGTCTTAATGTTGAACGAGTGAGGAATACATAAGGAACGGCTATTCTGAGCGTATCGCCAGTCCATCGGTAATAGTATTCGTTAGAATGAATGCGACTACGAATCAAATGATATCTAAAAATAATTGCATTTCTCTCTCTTCGGCGCTATTATTATACGCTTTAATATAATAGGAAATAAATTAGATAATAGTTCTTTGTTATAGACATCGCTCACAATCATATCTTCCCCGAGGGGTCAGACTATTCCCTAACTAACAAATTGAAACCATATTTAGAAAACACTTTCTCCACTTTGGATGAAAACAACGAAAACAAAATTTTTGATTTATTTCATATGAGAATTCAGAAAAACGTGAATTTGATAAACTGGTAAATTATTCAAACCATTAGCCCTCTGCCCAAAACTCCCCCCTTTGTGACTGAAGTGTGGCACTGACATCAAAGTATATGATATATTATACTATGATTTATAGGAAAGTTTCATTAAAAACATTTTTTCAAATTTACGTAACACAAGTCCATAATATATACGAGAATAGGAACGGGTCTTAAGGGATATGAAACGCGCCGCTTATCCGTTAATAATTGCATTCATAATCACAACCCGTCTTTGCCTCATAATGTAATTACAAAC
>JAQGBD010002178.1:0-11201 GCA_034698165.1 Punctoribates punctum
ATGGACTAATTTTAACATTAAGTCTATGGCAGAGGGTTTGTTGTTTTAGACTTTGAGGTATATCTTCGGCAGAATCATACCAATGGTGGTATACAGGATCGGCAGTGCTCTGTAGTTAGAATTTGTGCATTTCAATCATTTTAAGAAATAATATGGCCAGCAAAGAAATAATCTAGATTAAACCAATGAAAAGAATTAATTATCAAATTGATTGAAAAGTAATATGATATGAAAACATTTACCTCGTAACATTTATAATAATTAATGATGAATAAATTCCAGCAGGTGAAACCAACTCGACCTTCAGCTGTTCTTTCCATGATCATTTGTAACTAGATAATAAAATATTCGAAATTCATCAATCATTTATCGAGGTATTAGATTGAGATGAGATCTAACCTTCATTTGATTGAAGAAATTCTCATTTTTCATCGAAATATTCGAATAATTAATAAATAATTCATTTAAATACTTATTTGTCTTTTTGACCTTTAAATGGAGTGAAGAGACCGGGAGTATAATCGATAAGAAAACAGCCGAAAGTATTATCAAGACATAGGATACTATCAACTGATAGATGAGAGGGACGTCGATCAGAACGAGAAAGGCTAAGACCGAGATTATAATTGAACCATAAGTCAGCCAAAAAGAGAATAAATATTTCGACCAAAAGGTTGAATTGTATTCCTCGACGTCGGCATAGATTTTATCAATAGTTTGGACAACACTTCGGATACGGAAATACCTCTTCTTTTCGACCATTATTTCGATTGTCTTCTGAACGGAAGTGATTCTCATCTTTAGATAATAACAGATTAAATAGAGATAAACCATTTTGTATAAGAAGAATGAATAGCTATAGTAAGCAAACCATCCGTAGAGAAGACTATTCGGTAATCCGAAGGACAGAAGTTCCACCAAATTGAAGTTTGGGATCAGTGGCACGAATGTAAGGATTAAATGAGAGGGAGCCACCACATATTCTAAGACCAGCTTGGTGTTTCCAAACAATTTTCTTGATTTTCTCAGTAATTTTCTGATTTCCTTCTCATCAGTCAAACAAACACTTTTGGGGGAAACCAAACCCGACATCATTTTAAAGACATTGAGGAACGTCAGGTCCACTCCATTCCTGAAGTTAATGTAATAGATTATCTGAGTGAATATAGCCAAGAGCACACAGTTTATGGCCGCAGAATAGACAGCAAGTCTTGCTCTCAGGATATATGAAAAATCGCCCGAAATTACGAAAACATATTCTTGTTTATCAGGAATTCTCGACAGAATCCCGAATTTGATTAAATTAAACCACAAGACAATGGATATGAGCACTGGTTTGTAGATTAAACTTCTCTTCTGTTGGTCATCACTCGAAGGACAGCATAAGCCGATGCGATACAAATGGTTGTCAACTGATTTGATGACCATTTCTTCGGGAAGTCTTTCACTGCTGTTGAATGACTTCATTGTATTCATTGAGTTTTGATTTTAAAGTTTAGTAAAATTGATATATTTTATAGCTTTTAGGGAAAGACATCTTAATTATAAACTGCAAAGAATTTAAGTCAAGTAAACTAAAAATAAATTTATTAATAAGTAACCAAGGTTAACATTAAATTAGAGAACAAGTATTAAGTAGACTATTTACAAGGACATTTGCTAATGAAGTCCATACAAATGTATTAAAAACAATTAATGCATTTCACAATCATTTTCAAAATAATAGATAGAAGTCGAGCGGGTTTTTAGGGCTCCGGCCTGAGTCCGAAATTTTCATAGCACTGGCCATAGCCCTGTCCGACTTCCATCTCTACCTCCATTAATGATATTCTTGTTAACGCGATAGTGCACTTCCTTGCACCAATTCCATTACTTTGAGGAAGAGAAGTGCCATCATAATAATGATCTGGGTAATATAAATTGAAAATTAAATTTTAAGCAATTAAGAAGAATAGACTCACATCATAGCACCGAATGTGATTGATTGTAAATAAGTTCCAACAGGAGAAGCCTTCCCTCTGCTCACCCATGCGTTCAATCAATGAAAGCAACTTTAAATAAATATCAACATCAGAATTGATAAAAATAAACAAGGTTAAAATTTTACCTTTATTTTGATGAAAGCCTTTCTATCATTTCTGAGATTATGTTTTCTGTTGAGTCGTGAGAATCGAATGAATAGACTATTCAGTGATTTATACGAATTATTTGCTACTGAATTCACTGAAGACGTGGAAAGTATGACAAATGCGAATATTAAGGACAGAAAGATATTGATACTGATCCAGGATAGATTATAAGCGAGAGGGAGGGCCATCAATAGTATGGCTGACATCACAAATACTATGACTGAACCGAATGTCACCCAAAACAGTAACAAATACTTCGACCAAAAAGTTTTGTTGTATTCATCGATTTCGTGGTAAATCTGATAATATTTTTGAATAAGATGTCGAAGATTTTCATATCGACTGAATTTAATGGCATTAATCACATCTTTTTCAGCGGATCTGATCTTTGCTCTGATGTAAAAGCAAATCAAATAGAGATAAACCACTTTACTTAAGAGGAAGGAATAGCTGTAGACACAGAATAATAGAAATATAAGAGTGTTTGGGATCGCAAACAGAATAGTCTCTCTCAGAGTGAAGTTTATGACCAGTGGAAAGAAATAAATGACCGAGCCCATTGGCAAGACAAAGTACATTATCAAAATGTTGATGAATTTGAATAAGAAATCTGTTCTCCAAATAAGTGTAAGAATTGTTTTCTCGTCTTTAAGGCCAATACTCTTTGGTGTCACAGAACCGGATATCATCTGAAATATGCGCAAATAGGTTGGCTTCTGACCTCTTGAGTGATTGTAGATGTAAATGAGCTGGGTCCCAATCGCTAGAGAACAAAAGCCAGTGCACGCCATATTAGCCCCGGACCTCATTTTGATGTAATGCCCGAATTCGCCACAAATCTTGAAGAGGTTCTCATTATCTTCAGAGATGAATATCATTGGAAATGATTTAAGAAATTGAATCCATAATACAGTGAATATGAGTTTTGGTTGGAATAAGAAATTCCTCCGCTTTTCGTCACTCAATGGTCTGAAAGATAATCCGATTTCATACAAATGATTTGCTGCCGACTCGATGACCAAACTCTTGGGAATCAATTCATTGGAATCCATGTCTTCTTTTATTATTGAAAAACCTTTTGAGAGAAATATTCTTCAATTAATTTGAAAATAATTTGAGTCCAAAACAGGAATAATATCGAGTTTTCATTATTTGTTTCGTAAGACAATTATTTGTTTGGTTTGCAATCAAATAAATTATAATTATTTTTCATTATAATCATTGATGGTATTTGTTTTTCATTATAAATTATAATTAGCAGGGTATTATTAGACTAAATATGTTGACATAAAACTAATAATTATCCTATGATATTTTTCATATGAGTGATCTTGGCTAATTTATTAAAGCAAATATACAGTTTTAGTATTAATTCTCAGGTCATAATTAGTGATGTATTTTGTAATACCCATCCCTTAACCCTCACTGTTGTGCAATATTTTAACAATGTTCAGGTGAGTTGTCAGAAAACAATAAATGATCAAGGTCTTAGCTTGAATTGTACAAATTAAGAATAGTGAATTTGAAGAACAAGGAAAGTTGAAAACAAGTGAAACACATCTTTTAAAAATATACAAGTAGTGCTTAATCACCTAGTTCACATTTAGTTATCTATAATTTAATGAAATCAACTTCCTTTTAAAAAATGTGTTGAAAAATTAGCACGATTCAATTTAAAATAAACTTATAATCTCTGAAGAGCTCTCAAATTGACCAATCTCAATCATCCCTTGATTGATATATCTTTGATTCATTTCACTAGTTCCATTAATTTGAGGAATAGAAGTGCCAAAGTAGTTACGATCTGAAATAACAGATAGCGATTGAATTTGATGAAGGTAATTTTAGAATTGGCTTACCTCATAGCAACGAAAATAATTGATGGTGAAAAACATCCAGCAAGAAAAACCCACTTTTTGTTCAGAATTCCTTTCAATCAGAGTTAATATCTGAATATTTTTGAGTTAATAATAATAATCACAATTATTTATAGAAATAAATTACCTTAACTTTGAGCCAAACTGTTCTCGAGTTTCGGATATAAACGCGTTTTTCAATTCCTGAGAAATGAATGAATAGATTATTCAAATGTTTGTAGGATTTGTTGGCCGAACAGTTGACAGAAGACGTCGAGTATATCACAAATGCAAATATCAATGATAAATAACTGGTGACAATAACCCAGATCATTTGATAAGCAAATGGGATATCAGTGAAGAAAATTACAATTAAGAGAAATACGACAACAGATCCTAAAGTCAACCAAAAGACGAGTAAATACTTCGACCAAAACGTTGTGTTGTATTCATTAATTTCATCGTAAATCTGATGATAGGTTTGAATAACTCTTCGAATGTTTTGATATCTTTTCAAACGAATCGCTCGAATCACTTGTCCGTCAACTGATCTGATCTTTGCCTTCAGATAATAGCAAATCAAATGGAGATAAACCATTTGATAGAAAAGAAATGTATAACTAATGAGAATAAACCACTCAAACAATACTGTGTTGGGAACGCCATAAACAATCAATTCTTTGAGATTTAAGTTTGAAACTAAAGGAAAAATGTAGATAGTACCACACAGTGGCAAACCAACTCGGTAAATGAAAATATCAATGATCCGGAAGAAATATTTTGTTTGACGACAAAGAGACGAAATTGTCTTCTTGTCTGTTAAGCCAATGCTCTTTGGAGCAATTGATCCTGATACCATTTGGAATACACGCAGGAAAGTTGGCTCAATATTATTCTGATGAATATAATAAAATATGATCTGGGTCGATATTGCCAAAGCGTCAAATTGTACAATAGCGGTGTTGAGTACCTTTCTCATTCCAAGGAAATGACAAAAATCAGAGAAAACAACAAAAACATAAGACATCTGTTCGGGGATTTGAAACAAAACAATGGCTTTAATGAGTTGAAGCCAGAGAATTGTGAAAATGAATCTTGGTTTAAGTAAAAAATTTCGGCGCTTTTCATCACCTATTGGAGTGAATGACAAACCATTTCTATATAAATGTTTTGCCGCAGATTTGACGGACAGTTCTTTTGGGATCAATTCATTCGGATTCATATCTAACTGAAGAACAACTTTATATTTGATTCAATGGAAACTAATGGCTCCGTATTTTCAAAACTCAATTATACTTTATTGTTTTGAAATAATTTAATCCATATATAAAATAATTAGCAAATAATGTCAATAAATAATTAGTGAGAAAAAATAGTTTAATAAAAGTTCATAAATTGAAAAAATTATTGATCTCTTATTTTGCGCATAAAAGTCATTAAAAGTAATTATCATTTGAATTAATCGATGTTAAACAAGGCATGGGAGCGGTAATGGTGGGGAAAGGGGGGGGGTTAGTTGAAGAATTCACACAGAAAATATATTGAAAAATTACAATCCTTATCATTTGAATTTTAACATTGAATTTAGACTAGTTCAATCTGACTATTTCCAATAATTTAAGAAATAAAAAGCCCAAGGATATAACGATCTGGAGGAAAGTAATTCATTTTTTGTAAAATCAAATTTTCTTGTTAAATTGAAAAACTGGATTACCTCATGAGAGCGGAAATAGTTGATAGTGAAGAGCTTCCAACAGGAAAACCCCACCTTTTGCTCGCAATTCCTTTCAATCAGACCTAATATCTAAATGAATTGAAGAAATTAACATGGTTATTTACCTGAGCTTTCAGTGCTTGAAAATTACCTTAACTTTGAGGAAATAACTTCTTAAGGCTCTGACAGGAATACGACTTTCAATACCTGAGAAATATATGAATAGTTTATTTAATAATGTGTTCGACTGTTTTGCCGTAGAATTGACTGAAGACGTCGAGTATATGACAAATGCAAAGCCGAATAACAAATAAACATCAACAATGATCCAGAAACATTTGTAAGCCAGTGGAAGCTTGGTGAATAATGACACTATCATTACAAATACGACTACAGATCCAAATGTTAACAAAAACGCCGCCAAATATTTCGACCAAAAGTTTTTGTTGTATTCATTGATCTCATCGTAAATCTGATAATAGTTTCGAATAATTAGTCGAATGTTTTGATATTTTCGCAAACGAATCGCTCGAATCACTTGTCTGTCAGCGGATCTGATTTTTGCCTTCAGATAATAGCAAATCAAATAGAAATAAACCATTGAATATAAAAGGAAAGTATAGCTGAAGAGAACGAATAATTCATATAAAAGGGTATTTGGAACCGCATAGAAAAACATTTGAATCGGGGTCAGGTTAATGACCAGAGGAATGAATTGGATTATGAAAAATAGGGCCAAAATGAAGCGATAAATAAAAATATCGGTTAATCTGAATAATAATTTGGTTCGACGACAAAGGTTTTGAATTATTTTCTCATCTGTTAAACCGATGCTGTTTGGAGTAATTGATCCTGATACCATTTGAAATATCCGAAGGAAAGACGGTTTGTCACCCATTTTGTGCAAATAATAATATATGAGTTGTGTAGATATGGCTAATGCGCCGTAAAAAATAGTTGCTGGGAGAAGTACCTTTCTCATTCCCATGTAATGAGAGAATTCGGACAGAATAACGAAAACATAAGACATCTCTTCGGGAATGAAATACAAAACAATTGCTTTAATGAACTGAAGCCAAAAAACAGCGGAAATGAGTTTCGGTTGGAATAAGAAATTTCTTCGCTTTTCATCACTCATTGGAGTGAAAGTCAAACCATTTCTATACAAATGTTTGTCCGCATTCTCGACCACCAATTTGTTGGGAATCACATCATTCGGATCCATTACTTATCTTAAATTAATATTTTTAGTTTGAATGTCATATAAACCTCTGATTGTATTAAAATTTATTTATTCTTACATTTATTCAAAAACGACATCAATTTCTCTTTCGTTTTCAGAAGTCTATTAAGATTAAAAATAGCGAAGGTTAATTAATTTTATATAATTGATTCCAAGTTAAGATAATTATTCAAATTAGACCCAATTTCTGATGAAATTGAATTCAATGTCATTATATTTTCATATTTTTAGATAATTAAGAAAATATTCGTTTTTCAAATAAAATTCATGAAAACAAAACATTAATTAAATATTTCATCACTTTATCGGACATTATTTGAAAACATTTATCGATCTATTATTCGGTAAAAATAATTCAATTCAAGTTTTCACACATACTAAACAGAGATGTGAACTGGGGGCGGGGGGGGGGGGGTATGAAGTCAATCGATTTGGTTATAATAAACGAAACACTTATTACACATTCAAGATATTCAAAACTGTGAAACGTGTCAAACTTTCAAAGATGAGAAAAACTTGAATTAACTGGGAAGAGTTATTTGATGGGAAGAACTACATATTGCTAGCTTCAATTACTAATGTACAAGTGCCAGTTCAAAATTTATCCATGCCTGTTTATTTGTATTTGAATAATAGTTTCATTAATTTGAGGAATAGAAGTCCCAAATATACAATGATCTGAATTAAAGAAAAAATAAACTTATTCTGGATAATTAGTTGGGCTCACCTCATAGCAACGGAAATGATTGATTGTGAAGAGTTGCCAACACCAAAAGCCACCCTTTGCTCAGAATTTCTCTCAACGACAAATAATACATGAAAACAATAAACCAGGTGAATTTATATTCTCGAAAAATTCTATAAAATTAATAATCAATTAATTCGATAAAATATAATTTGCCTTGAGTAGAAGAAAACACATTTTTAAAAATTGAAAATGAGCTGGATAATGTCGTTCGGTTAAAGTTTTTGTTCATCTCCTCAGTTCCATCAATTTGATAAATAGAATTGCCAAGTACATAATAATCTAAAATAATTGAAAATTAAATTTTATAAACAATTTTCAAAGACATACTTCATAGCACCGGAAGTAATTAATAGTGAATATGACCCAGCACGAAAATCCCAACTTTCGCTCGGAGTTACGTTCAATCAGAGCTAATATCTGAATGTTTTTCATTTAATAAATAGTTATAATTTTCAAAAGATTTTAATTACCTTAAGTTTGAGGCAAACATTCGCTGAGTTTCTGATATAAATGAATTTTTCAATTCCTGAGAAATGTATTAATAGATTATTCAATAAATTATATGATTTATTGGCCGAAGAATTGACTGAAGACGTGGAGTACATTACGAAACCAAAAATCAATGACAAATAACCAGTTGCTGTTACCCAGATTAAATTGTAAGCTAAGGGAATATCTGTGAACACCACTACTGTCAAGAGAAATACGACAACAGATCCTAAAGTTAACCAAAAGGCCAACAAATACTTCGACCAAAACTTTGTGTTGTTTTCATTGATCTCATCATAAATCTGATGATAGGTTTGAATAATTCTTCGAATGCTTTGATATCTTCGCAAACGTAGCGCTCGAATCACTTGTCTGTCAGCGGATCTGATTTTTGCCTTCAGATAATAGCAAATTAAATAGAGATAAACCACTTGATAGAAAAGAAATGTATAGCCGATGAGAAAAAATACAACATATAAAACAGTGTTGGGAACGCCATAAACAATCACTTCCCTGAGCGTCAAGTTTAAAGCCAAAGGAAAGATATAAACCATAGAAAATACGACTAAAATGAACCGATAGATGAAAACATTGAATAATTTAAATAAGAGTTTCGTTCGCCGACAAAGAGTCACAATTGTCTTCACGTCTGTTAGACCCATGCTCTTTGGGCTAATTGAACCTGATATCATTTGAAATAAATGAAGAAAAGTATGCTTCCCATTTTTTCGGTTGAAATAATAAATAATCTGGGTTGATATGGCCAAAGCACCGAATAAGGCGAGTGCCACGTTTTGGATTTTCCTCATTCCTATGAAATGTGAATAATCGGAGAGAACTACAAAAACATAAGACATCTCTTCGGGAATTGAATACAAAACAATTGCTTTAATGAACTGAAGCCATAAAACAGTGAAAATGAGTTTCGGTTGGAATAAGAAATTCCTTCGCTTTTCGCCACTCATTGGAGTGAAAGTCAAACCATTTCTATACAAATGTTTGTCCGCACTCTCGACCACCAATTTGTTGGGAATCACTTCATTCGGATCCATATCTGATTGAATATCTATTGAATATGTGTCACACAATTCACAGTTTTATTTTTATTGAAAAACTATTTTTTAAGAATATTTTTAAGTTGTGGGAAAACTTTACTAAATAATGAAAACAAAACCAATTTCCGAAATATTTTTGAAATTGTATTCAAACCAATTATGTCTAACAGTATTCGAAAATAGAATGTTTTCTTAAAGTAATTCATTTTTTTATTGATTTGAGGAAAAATTCTTTCGGTTTAATTCAAAAACAAAATAATTATTTGTGAAAACATTCCATTAATTGATTTTAATATAATTAGCGGTTAATTAAAAGCAATTATTGGTCTGTCTTTGAATGCAATGAAGTCATTAGTGCTAATTATCTCTTGAATTAGGAATCATAAGAATGAAAATTAAATATTGATTTTGAACTTTTGATTGTTTTTCATAATAAGGAACTTTTTTATCAAGTTCAAGTTCAATGTGATTTTGAAATAATTTTTTCAGGTGATCATTAAAAGTGTTTCATTACTAATTTTATTAATAACTTATTCCTATAATATTCCTAATAATTATTACCTGGTTTGTTTATCTCATATTAAAATCTATGATCTATAATTCCAGTCATCATAAGTAGTAATCTAGGAAATAAGAATTTTTAGATTTAGATAGATTCAATTTATTTCAAACCAA
Organism: Punctoribates punctum; assembly: GCA_034698165.1. Classification (NCBI taxonomy): domain Eukaryota; kingdom Metazoa; phylum Arthropoda; class Arachnida; order Sarcoptiformes; family Punctoribatidae; genus Punctoribates; species Punctoribates punctum. The sequence continues at coordinate 9,910 of JAQGBD010002178.1, forward strand.
TGAAGCGGTGTTTCAAACATGTCAATAGGAATGACAAATTTGTACTAGACAAAAATCATGATCATTGTTATAATTAAATTAGGAATTCCATATAAAGATCGATTAATGAGAGTTTTGCTCATTTGACTAGAGCTAGCTCCAATAATTTCAGGAATAGAAGTACCAGGTATATAAAAATCTGTAATAAAAACATAATTACTTTTAATAAAGAATTTTACTCAGATCTTACTTCATAGCAACGAAAGTAATTGATTGTAAATATGACCCAGCACGAAAATCCCACTTTTTGTTCGGAATTCCTTTCTATCAGACCTAATAACTGAAGGTTTTTCATAAAATTAATGAGAATTTTAAAACTCTGTGATTACCTTAAGTTTGAGGCAAACGTCTCCTGAGTTCGGGATATAAATGCGTTTTTCAATACCTGAGAAATGTATAAATAGTTTATTCAATAAAATATAGGATTTATTGGCCCAAGAATTGACTGATGAGGTCGAGTACAATACGAATCCAAAAATTGATGACAAATAACCAGCAGCAATGATCCAGATTAAATTGTAAGGCAAGGGTAAATCTGAGAACAGTATGACGATTATGATGAATACGACAACAGATCCTAAGGTTAAACAAAAGGCCAACAAATACTTCGACCAAAAGTTTGTGTTATAGTCATATATCTCATCATAAATCTGATAATATTTTTGAATAATTTTTCCGATTTTTCGATATTTTTTTAAATGAATTATTTGAATCACTTTTCTATCAACGGATGTGATCTTTGACTTCAGACTAAAACAAATCAAATAGAGATAAACGACTTGATTGAAAAGGAATGTATAGCCGATGAGGAAAAACATAACATATAAAAGAGTGTTTGGAACGCCATAAACAATCATTTCGGTTAGGGTTAAGTTTAAGGCCAAAGGAAAGGTATAAACCATTGAAAATGAGACCAAAATTGACCGATAGATGAAATCATCGAATAATTTGAATAAGAGTTTAGTTCGCCGACAAAGAGTCACAATCGTCTTCTCGTCGGTTACATTGACGCTCTTCGGTGTTACCGATCCGGATATCATTTGAAAAACACCAAGGTAAGTCAATCTATCACCATTTTTGTGGTTGATATAGTATATAAGCTGGGTCGATATGGCCAAAGCACCGAATAAGGCGAGTGCCACATTTTGGATTTTCCTCATTCTCATAAAATGCGAGTAATCGGAGAGAACTACAAAAACATAAGACATCTCTTCGGGAATTGAATACAAAACAATTGCTTTAATGAACTGAAG
>JAQGBD010002179.1:0-11195 GCA_034698165.1 Punctoribates punctum
TATTAGTTTATTACTCGAAATAAATTTATTTGTCTTCTGATAAGTCTCTCAGATTTCTTGTCGTCTATCGAATCAAAACTTAAGAAAATTCTAATTATTATTATTAATAAAATTGATTAAAAATGTTTGCGAACTTCAAAACTCGATGATTGAGTCAAACGTTTAACTGTTTTTTCTTTAGCTGAGAGTCAAATGGTTTGTGAAAATGTTTTTCGCTTTGATTTATATAATGAGAACTCAATTAAAGTAAAAATTGTTGGAAAACACATTTGAGGGGATATTAGTCAGACTTATGATTATTGGAAGCATTGGTTTCACTGAATTTCACTTTCAGTTGACTCTCCACACAATTACTTTTATTTATTCATTGGGTGCGACTCTCCTTCGGTTCTAACTTTACGTCACACTTAACCATATTTGAAGTGATAGTTAAGAAGAGTTTGTCTTTGAGAACAATGGGCACAAAATTCAGTAACAAAAAGAACAAACGGAATGCCAGTGAAGTACTTGTTATATAAAGTCTGGGATCCACTGCAAGAACTGCTTCTTCGAAGTCACTGAATAGTGTCGACGACTCAAAAGATTTAGGACTCGTTAGACCACTATTTTTAAGAACACTTCGTTGATATTCATCGAAATAATTGCCATAAAGTTGTCTTTTGTTGTCATCCATTTGTTGCCACATCTCTGCGACACGAGATTCGTGAGCACTCATTATATTCGTGAGTCGCGCATAATCTCCAGGTCTGACCACAATTACCTTCACTTTAAATTTAGACAATTCTAAGCGCAACGAATCGGAGAGACCTTCGATCGCATATTTAGTGGCACAGTATATGCTAAGCCCCGGATAAGCACAGTTGCCGTTCACGGAACTCACGTTTACTATTCTCCCTAAAAGACAATATTTTCCATAAAAAACATTATTTAATCAAATCATTGAATATTTGTAGTCATTTCTGATTCATATTTTAGCAAAAAATTTATTCAGTTTTCACTTTCTATTGTATTTTTTAGTGTATTTGCCAACAAATATCTCATTGACTGTCCCTCTGTTCCAATTCTATGCCCTAAAAACTTTGAATGTGTTGTCAATAAGAGGATGTTTATGAATGAGCTTAAAAGATAAACATTATTCTGTATGTCGTGTAGATGTTCTGTAAATGTTCAGTAAATGTTCAAGTTCATTGATTAAACTACAATACATTACAAATGTAAGTGTTTTCTAATTCTGTTATCTGTTATCTCAAGTCAACTGTTTTATTGTCATTAACTGAACTTCAATTGAGTGGAAACTTTTTGAGCAATTATTTGATAATTAAGTCAAATATTTATGACTCACTTCTATTCGGAGAGAAACTGATAATGTATTGCAAGAGAAGTCTAATTGAGACTCAATTTCAAAAGAATGAGAAATAGTTGAAAAGATTGATGGCATAAATAATTAGTCTTGATTAATTTGCTCCAATTCATAACATTAAGTTAAAGATAATCTCTTATTTATGTGAATGTATTTAAATCGATTAAAATGAGGATAAAGTCAAAAGATTTAGTGTTAAGGCTTTGTTTAGTGAACAAAAACAACAAAAAGTGTTGAAATTAGTTTAAAGACAAACACCTGAATAAATCTCAAATTCTTTGTTTATTCGCTCTATTTTTTGCTTCAATTATGAGCCCATATATGGCCTAAAAATCAAACGTTTACTCTATTTTTGTGAAAAGTCTGTTCTTTTTTTTAAAAAAAAGTTTTTGAAGGCTTTCTATCAAACGATGAATTAATTATAAATAAAGCGAATAAAGAGCTATAATATGATGAAAGCTATGATTTATGGCTAAAACCAAACAAAAGTCAAACAAATGTCAGAATTGAGTGAAATTTATTCATGAGTTGTCTGAAGCGATGCCTACCTTTCGATTGGATAATAAGCGATAAAAACTTTTTAGTCACTCGTATTGTTCCCAAAACATTGACATCGATTTGTGATTTGATGAGTTGTGGAGTCAACCAATCAAACTCTGACATCACACAAATACCCGCATTGTTTATCACACAATATAGACCTTAAATAGAAAGTGTTTGGTCACAATTTGCTAGAATTACATGTAACTAGAACATATACAACAGGGATGAGTTTGGGAGAGAGCTAATGGATTTGCCCCTAGACCAAAAATTTTAACATTAGGCCCTCCTCTCCGACCAAACTCATGCCTGATATGCAACAATCAAAATACTAAAACGAAAAATACATTTATACGTATATAATATATATAAATAATTTATGATTAGAAATGTAATGTAGAAAGTCTTACATAAGAATAGAGACAAACAATTGGATTAAAAATTCTAATTATGGGATATCTGTGAAGAATATAAACGTGGTCGTTTACCCCTTTCTTATATTACTTTACAGATAACAGAAGTTATTATTAAAAGTATGTCACAAATCTCTGAAATAGAAATTATGTGAAACTCTCTTAATCTTAATCGAAGATAAATCAGATTCTTGTGATATATGTATTCCTTTTGAAGTTAAGACAAATCATAGGAAAAGAGTTTCAAATGAAGTAAAACCTGCGGTTTATCTACAAGTGATGGATAGCCAGGAATTTCCCATTCGTTTCGTAATCTCCACTTTAAAAGACTGGGTTATAGACTAAAATATTTTGGATTTAATTTATTAACGATTTATTACTCGTCTCAGAAGTGGAAAAATTAGCGGAAAATTATGCTTTGCTCTCATTTGATGTCTATTTGAGGGCCGAATAGTTTTGGAGAAAAGCGAAGGCATTCGTTAAAAATAAAATACTTATAAATTGAAAACTTGTTTAAAACCCCCAAAGCTTTACATATTTTTGTTGGTATTTCCGATAACTACCGGAGAAAAGAGGACACACTTTCGATGAACTCAATAAGTGTGTCATCAAAAAGAAATTCACACAAAATGGTGAGAATCACAACAATTATTGTCAATTAGTGGCAAATATCAAGAGATCTACTCAAAGACAAAGAGTATTCAAAGAGATCATACCTTCCAATTGGTTTTGCTTAAGATATTCGTCAATTTGGAGGAAAGCCTGATCGACGTCACCATCACTGGTGACATCCATTTGGATCAAATGTAGTCTTTGATGGTCAGAAGCCAATTGTCTTAATTGTTTGGCACCGCTTCCATTGATATCGAGGACAGTCGCGAATACAATACTCCCTTTTTGGTAGAAATGTTGGGCTAATCGGAAACCAATGCCTGAATCGCATCCCGTAATCAAAATAGTCTTATCCGTCGGCGAAAACCATTGGTTGCGCGTAAAGAAGACATTAGACAACTGCCAAATATAAGCCCCGAATCCGATGACAATCACTAATATTCCGACCAAAAGAGTAAACCAATCCATCACTGATTCAAATAAAACACATCACCGACTGATCCACAAAAATATTGGACTTAATATCGACTCAATATTTGAGTTTATATTTCTTACAAACAATAAGTTATTTAAAGAGTTCTTAAACTAAAACTTCTTTTCGTTTAAAAAACAAGTTTTAGAATAGCTTTGAGTCAATCAACGCATGCGTTAGATATCAGACGAAACATGTGTTCACTCAAAACACATCTTAAAAGTCCTTAATTTAAATCACTTTTAAATGTCGTTTAAATCATATTTAAATACAATTTCTTAATCTTTTCGTTTGTTTATTAAGTTTTTGATATATTTTGTGATAACTGTTGTGAAGAGTTTTGTAAAATGTCTGCGAATTTTGATGAGATTTTCGGTTTAGCCATCGATCAGACATTGAAAGAGTGGAAATCATTTCAATTATCTCTGGAACAGGGAATGGGTGGACAGTATGCCAATGAAAAGTTAGTTTGGATGACACAGACTATCATTGAGTTCTTCAAAGTTAACAACGATTTATGTGCGGAGGAAGTCATGGACTTTGTGGCAGAGATTATTGACAATGAGTTCGATACTATCATCGAAGACGGATCTCTTCATATATTCGCCGCAAATGTTTGTAAATACTTTCGGTTATGTAGTTCTGGTCGACTCCAAGAAGTTGTCGACGAAATCGAAATTATGAGACAAAGAAATATAAACAGAGTTTCGGTTAACAATAGTTCCCAACAAAAGGACAATGAATTTGAAGTCGAAAACAAAATCAAGTCTTTGAATATTAATTGTGAAGAAGATTTAAATACCACACAAACAGTCGAAGAAACTGATCCCGAGAGTGAGGGCTGGACTCGGGTTGAGAGGAAACACAGGAAATGATTTGTTTGAAAAAATTGATTTTTAATAACATTTGGTTTTAAATCAAATAAATTTTAACAGAATTTAAAGATATCTTTGTTTTTGTATAAGTTTTTAAACTGAATTCAGTTTCAATTAATTCAATAATTTTTTATAAAAAATGATTACATATTTGATTACAAATTGTTTACAAAAGAATCAAAATTTGCTCCAATTTTAGACTAATTTCTATAATTTTGAGCCGAAATTCAAAGATTTTATGCAATCATTAAATCGAAAATAATTTGAGAAAATATTAGATTTAAGTCAAATATTTATCACAAGTTTTATATTTGTCTTCAGTTCAATGACTACACGAAAAAACCGATAATTCTATTCATATTTCAAAAGATTTAAAATAAATTAAAATGTCGTCAAAAGTATTAAAATGAGGGAAATATCGGATTCGGTGTTAAGCGTAATAATTAGGAGAAACCAAGAGATCGGTAATGACCGCCAACTGGTCATCACTGAACTTGAGCTTATGGTCGCGCCAACTGTCGTTATGAGTGCGCCGGAAGTTAGACAATGTCTTCTTAATAGCCGTCTGTGTATTAAAATTGATATTTTGAGAGCACTGACCAAAAATGATAGGAAATACTCACAGGAATCGGTTGCGGATCATTCAAATGATTTGAGAGGAATACCAAAATGTCGGGCATGAAGTCTGGCACGTCGTATGGAAAGGCATTAATGCAGGCACACAAACCCAGAATACCCCCGTGTCTTAGTGTCAGGTCCTTGGGGTCGACTATAGTCGTTCCGTTCGATTGCTTTATTCGATTCAACTTTTGATTTGATTTCAGTTCGAAGTGTTTAATGAGTTTGCGGTCAATCTTAACGAACTCGCAGTGCATTAAACCGCTCAGAGTTTCGGCCGTCGATTCCCGCACTTCATTCCTCTCATCACTTAAGAGGTCTAAAATCATTTGCGTGATGTCCGCCACCCATGACTTGTTGTCCATTAGAGTGAATAGATTGGAGGACACCATATATTGGAGAAATGTGGCGATGGCAGAGCGGGCGTGCCAGTTGGCCGTCACACACACCTTTCCCGTCATTTAATGGTTAGAAGAATAAAAAAAATAGTTTATAATTGAATACCTGTTGGGAAACAGTGATCGCCATTTGTATGCCTTCGGGAGTGAGTAATGCGTGGCTTAACATAATTATCGCGAAAAACGATTCGCGAACCAACTCTTCATCACTGGTTTCGCTTTGCATTTGACATAACTATCGGATCAGAAATCAAATCAGATCTGTGTTCGTAATAAAGGAAACAATAAGGAAAGGGCTAACGATTGGCAAGAATTTGAATATTTCGGGCGGAGCGCTATATGCGACGCGCGGGACATTCCCAACAATCCATTTGGACATTGTCTTCAACAGATTGGCCGCATCTTTACGTTCTGGCGATTGTGTTGTAAACCCATTCAATACATTGGAATCGCTTTTTTGAGCCTCTTTTGAATCGGATGTCTGAGTGTAAAGAATCTGAAGCCGAGGAATAATCTTTTCGATGAACGAACTCCTCTTCGGCGCCGATTCAAACGAATTCGGAAGGGAAGGTATGTTCACATCAAACATAAATATATTACACAAAATACTGCGATTCAGACAAATATTTCAATCAATTCAATGGAAAAATCAATTTAATGGACAGACCTTCCAATACGTTCCCTAACATTTTGATATGAATGTGTCAAATGGTTGTCCTCTAAGTATGCGAGTAATTGCTGTAAGACTTTTTGTGAGCGCCACTCCTGCTGTTGGACAGCCCCGTGAAGTAAATAGAGACGACTCGCCTGAAGGAAAGAGGAGAGAACCTCTGATTCAGCTTTCAGAGGGTCGTCCAGGAATATCTTCAGAATCCAAGTGAGTCTTCGGGCGTCCCTATTCTCAAAGATAGTGGCACTACAAGTCCCCCAATCAGCCAATGTCTCGGTTGTGATGTTATTGAAGACCCGAACCATAATTGGCTGCAAATGTGAAATCATTTTAGAGATATCTTCAAAATTCCAGTGTTTGGAACCGCGAACACATCCGGCAATTATCTCAGCAGAGGTTCGGTGAGCACTCTCTTGATTTCCGGCCACGAACTCAGTTATCTTAGGCATCAATAGATCCAAATTAAATGAACCGAAATTACGGAACAATCCTTTCCATAACTGGAACTTTTTGGACGAGAATTTATCCTTTCCTTTGTTCTCTTCCAGAGATAAAAATCCAAACAATTTATCCAAAAATTCTTTGTCTAAAAACGATTTGATGACAATTAGTTGTCCTTCAGTTAGACTCTCATTATTGAGAGCTTTCGGCGAATTATTTTTGGTGTAAACTAACAGAGGTTTAGGAAAACAATAGAACCCGACGTGAGGTTTGTCTATAAAAGTCATTGAATTGAATTGTTCTTCGCTATCGATGACAAGAGAGGAATCTGTTTGAAGCCATCGGTTGTCGGTCGGGAAGGGATTCATTTCAATTTTATTGTGTTTTGATTTCATTTGTTTGAGGAGAGCGCTGTACGCAGCGATCGATATCTTCCGTATATTAAGGGTGTCGTGAATCAAGTTCTTCGTGAATAACTTGACCGCATTGGCCGGCAATGGGATGTCGTGTCTGATTAACATACTTAACAATACGTACGATAACTGATAGTAACGCCAATGACTTCATTAATGGATAACATTTGTTAATAAACTGAAATAAATTGAAAAACAATTGACTCACAGATCAGATGACTCCATAAGTGACACCAATTTTTCGACTAATTCTTTGTATAAATCAATATTTGTGTCGTTTCTCTTCTGAGCCAATTTCAGTGCATTACTCACTTCAGAATCAGAGGGACAGTCAAACGCTGGCTTTGGGTTACTCTTGTTTTGAGTCCAAACAGTTTTGGCGACTGAAACACAATTCTCCGGAATATCAATACTGAGGGCCAGAGTATCGAAATATTTGCGGACATAACCCGTGATTTCGATGTCTAACAATCGAATAATACTCGGCTTTTCTGAATGCTTGGCGTTTACTAATGCCGGCCACAGAAGGTTCAGTGTTGACCAGTCCCGGGCCGTCAGCAAAGAGCTGCCTCTTCGGCCAATAATCAAATACAGCGATCCTTTGAACTGTTCGTGATTTGAGTCGTTGTCTTTGCATAGATTTTTCAACAAATCGGGAAGAGTTAAGCGATACGAATATGGGAACGACCGAAAACAGTTGAATAGTGTGTCCTGTGCCTGACAGCGCACTTCGCTGTAATGACTGGTCGCCAATAGCATCAGGTCTTTCATCAATAATTGGTGTAATTCAGTAAATCTTGTCATCGATTTGTTCATTAATCTCATCTTTAAATCCCAAACAAAAGTTATAATCATTTGAATTAAAATTCAATTCAAAGACTGATTACGACTTACGTCGTGTTGGAGGACAAGTCTGTCGATAAGTATGGCTCTAATATGTTGTTTAGTTTTCGCCAATTTGTTGCCCAAAGCCTTTTTGACGAATTGAAAGCTCTTCCATCGGGTGTCGTAATCGTTTTTAGTGACGCCCCAGAAGAACATCGCATTGTTATAGATCTACAAATTATTGCCATAAATATTGTTTGGGGACACATATTGTTAGTATTCCATACCTTAATCAGACGGCAAAGAGATTTGGTGTCGTCTTCACTCGTTTCGTTCAAATAGACTAAAGTGGAGCGGAGGGTCTTTAAGACAGTCTCTCGAATGTTCTCGTTATCGGAAAAGTGAACCGCATTAGAGCCGACACTCTTCACAATCGTTGTATTACTCGGAATTAACGACTCATACCTTTTGTAATGTAATTCAAGTTAAAAATCAAATTCTATCTCAAGTGTTATGAGAAAAGGCTTACAAAACAATGGGTTCGCCCTCCCATATGGGAAGAGCGGTGGCGGCCCCACTAATGCAGTCCTGAATAATCAGTAAACATCTCTGGACTTCTTCTCTAGTCATGAGTTTCTTTCCTTTCGTCCAATTTTGCAAATCATTCAGTTCTGAGCGAAGCACTCTTTCGAGCAAATGTTGAGCGAAGTCTAGTTCCTGTTGGTCGGGTTCGTGCCATTTCACGTTCAGGTGGTGCACATCGAAGGTTATGCCCCAATCCTTAAATGCAAACAATTGGTTAAAATGTATAGAAATAGCGACACTCGAAATGCATTACTCGAATGGGAAGTTCTTTCTCGAAGTTTGAGTACTCTTCCCACGGCTTAGCAATACTTCGGAAGTCATGAGCGGAAAGAACTGTCAGTGACTTCAAGACGTGTTTCAATATAAGGCTGGAGAGAGCGTATCCTTTTCTGCATTTCAAGTGCAAAGTCCGGTCCAAAACACTGACAATTAATTCGTTGTATTTAACCAAATGTTTTCCATCGCATCGAACCAACTCTGATATGATTTGGAGACTAAACAACAATTCCGGGTCTAATGTCTCCTCATTGAGAATCTCATCGCTTTCAGTCAGACTAAGAATTAATCGACAAAAATGTGGCAAAAACTTGCGGAGCGAGAGCTCGGCGTTTGACTAAAACATAAACCGGATCAATATAGTGGACATCGGAAGAGAGGCTATTCTCACCTTGGCACAACAACGAACCAAAATGGCGGCGAACTTTCCGGCGACTTTCGTCTCGAATATATGACTCGAAACAAACGAATAGAGTTTATCGATAGCGCTCTGAAATGTATTACAAATTAAGCCTTTGATTTGAGACAATTATTTTAAACACAATTACTTCCAATATTTGTGGCGAACACTGGAGAAGAACTGATCCGAAAGTTGAGGCCAAACCTATTTCGATGATATTTTCCTCTGCGTTGAGGTTCAGTCGTTCGCTCTCCTGATCTAATCGAGTGATTTGTTCCAAAGAACTGTTTTCAATCAAAGCAAAACATCTGTCCATCAGTTGAAGAACAAAGTCTTCGAACTGAGCGGTGGCTAAACATATCTGAACCTCAGTATCAGACAAATCGGTTCTGATGTCGACAGCAGAGGAACAGTCAATCAATGGAACCAAAGTAGAGAACGTAGCGATGAATTGGAAGGTAACCATACATTTCTTCATATCATTCACATCCAACCCATCCAAAGAACTCAAGAGAAGTGGCAATACATGAGTGGGACCCTCCGGATAGAATGTGTTGCCCTTAACGAGAGCTCTGGCAACAGAAATCACGCACTGCATGGATGCGGTCAGTCTATGCGGTTCTGTTAGCGTCTCAAAAGACGAATACATTTTTTCGAGAACCGGAGGAATCACTTTCTCCGGTCTAAGAAGTGAAAGACTCTGAAGAGCTGTCGCAGACTCGACGACACCAAATCTGCTGAACATCGAAATCATTACCACATTTAAAATACTGTCAACGAATTGATTTATATCGTTCTCAGTTAGTTTGTGGGTCTCGGGAATGGGTGTTCTCCACGACTGCTTCTTATACCGTTCCCGATAGAGACGGCTCACGAAAGAGGCCGGAAGTTTGAAGAGTAAATTTTGAAGCTTTAGATTCCATTTCCCGGTATTCGACGGATGATAGTAAGACTCCACTGCTTTGAACAGTTTAGTCACATGTGTCTGACAGCGGGAGTGGGGGCCCAACATCGCCACCAACCACAGCACCACTGAGTTTATGTTGAAAACACTGTAACCTCTGGTGATCTGAACCTTATGCTGACCGCCCATTAAATTGAAACTCCGTATCAAATGAGTGAATATTTGGGGAATATGTGGATTCCAATCCATGTATCCGATGGTGTCGTTCGCCAGACGTGCGAACAGATAAATCAAATTCTGTTCCCACGACGGCGTGTTCTGTGAGGTCTGCCATAAGATCATAAACTCGTCGAACCAGAGTTTGAATCCTTTGTCGTGATGTTCGGGGGGAAGGAGTGTCGGCAAAAATAGTTCGAAATAAGCGGTCGCTTTGATTATTACTGTATCGTACGGACAGAGGAGTGGCCGCCACTCGTCCAGCATTTCTTGAGTGGATTGAAGGGAAAAGTAAGGCCGAGAGCTCCGGATCAGGTTTTTGATCGCCGTTTCGTAGTTATCCGGAATGAAATACATCCCTAAGTTCTCGTACGGAGAGAAGAGTGTCCTCTCAAACAAGTCATACAACGGCCGCCATTTGACGGTTAAGTCGTCCCGAGTTATGAGTTCTCGCTTTCTGTTTAAAACCAAATTTATTTGAAATCAAAACAAAAGACTTAATGGTAACTGACTTAAGCAAAGAGGACAATATGTTTGCGTAATGGGAGACCCGATTCAACTCAAGGCCTGGAATTATAATCACTTCATATAAAGTGTTAATGAAGTAAATGTGATCCTCTTTAGAGAAGGTCTGTCCGTAAAGACGCAAATATCTGTTCAACAAATCATTTGTCGATTAATTCAAGTTTTGACAAAATTAGACAACTTTTAAATTGAAAACAATAAATACTTCGAGAGGTCTGAAATCCATTGGAAGCCGTGTCTATCGTTTAGGACAAGAGTTCGGCCGATATTTGCTTTGATTTGAGCCAAATATTGGACGCATTCGCTGTCCAACTGTTCATTGTATGGCAGATATCTGTTGTAAACGATTTCTTTTTGTGGTTCAAAACCTAATTTGTTGACTCTTTCGGTGCGAAAGTCGGTGTAATTATCACTGATTTTTAAATCCATTAACGAATCGATTGTCGAATCGTTTGACGAAATTTCGTCGATTTGGTCAATCATTTTGTCGGCTAATAGTCATCCGATAGAAGACAACTAAAAATGTCTCCGATTTTCAGATAATTTAAAATCACTTAAACTTTGAGTTAATTTCAATTAAATTGAATTAAATTAAATCAAAATATTTGTTAAAGAGTTCGCAAAACACAAGACATGAATGACGTTATCCCAA
>JAQGBD010002180.1:0-11195 GCA_034698165.1 Punctoribates punctum
CTGTTGATCTCCGATACGGCAGACAATAGAGTCGAGTCTTGTAGTGGAGGCGAACAGAAACGGGTTGTGATTGCGGCCGAACTGACCGCTTGTCTCAAAACAAAAATTATGTTTATTGACGAACCGACCTCTGGTTTGGACAGCAATGCAGCCGAAGCTCTGATGGCATGTCTTAAAAGGCTGTCCCGAACCCATCAAATGGCAATCATAACGACAATACATCAGCCAAATCAAGACTTATTCCTTATGTTTGACAAAATATATGTTTTGGCCAAAGGAGGGGTTTGTTTGTATTCGGGTCCTCCACAGGATCTGAGACAACATCTAAACAAATGTGATATAAGTCTCAAACAAAACCAAATTCCTATTGAAGTACTTTTAAAGATCTCATCTGAAGAACGAAAATCCAAATCAATTAATACTCTGAGACTCAAAACCTGTGAACAAAACAATGATTTGAATGAAAATATGGTTTTAATGTGCGGACAGAAAAACATTTCAAAGCGATTCAGTTTTAAAGACTTTTTTCTTCTTCTGATGCGGACAATGAACTACACTGTCTGTCAGTGGCGGACAGTTCTCATACAATACACAATTGTTGTATTTTATGGTCTGATCCAAAGACTCGACTTCAACCCCGATATGATAATACCCGACGGATGTATTGAAGTCGGTTTCAGCAGTGGATGTAATCAAACCATAGAAGACATTCAAAACAATTATCTGATAAAAACAAATATCAAGTATAATATCGGACTTCTCCTCTCCGTTTCCTTCATCATAAACCTGGTTATGACCATAACATTCCACAATGACTTCAAGATATTCATTACTGAACACCGAAATGGTATCAAATATTCTTAAAACTGTTCTCAAAATTAATTTCTGACATTTGATTCTTTCCCCCAAAGGGTGGTACAGCACCTGTGCCTATATGTGGGCCAAAACACTGACCGATTTGTTGCCCCTCTTTATAGTGATTGCATTTTACGTTTGGAATATTAATTTGTATTCAAGTTATAATATTTTCCTTGCTTATTACGCCATACTTATGTTGGTATTATTCTGCAATCAAAGTGTGGGTCAAATCAGTGCAATCATATCACCGACGGACGTGAAAATGTCCTTGCTTATATCAATTATGATTTTGATGGTGTTCTTTGTTTTGGGAAATATTTTTATTCGACTCAAAGAACTTCATTATTCTCTTCAGATCTTTAGTTCCATATCTTTCATGGGTTTGGGTTTTGAAAGCCTTATGTTAATTATCTATGGCTTCGACCGCTGTCCTGAAGACCAGTTCTCTTCAGTCCTCTACGTTCTTGGTATCAAAAGCTCTGACTTTTGGTCAAATATTATTAACCTGATTATTGTCAGCGTTTTATTGAAATTCATATCAATTTTTCTCTTGATATTGAAGCGGAACAACACATATGAAGCAAAACAAAGGGAAACATCCCATTGCTCTCAATTTGTACATGATAACCAGAAACGACCACTCATCAATGTATTTTCATAAATTATTTAATCTAAATAATAAACTGATTCTGCAATTTTATCTTGTTCAACTCTTTTTAAGTTTGTTTAAAATTTTAATAAAATTTTACCGAAATATAACAGAAATTCCATGAAATTTACCAAAAATGAAATTTCTTAGATATTTGAGAAATTTTTATACCCAAGGTGGAATTCATTTTATCTAGAAATGTCGTTTTTGATGTTTTCTTAGTAGTCAAGATTATACCTGTCTGTAGTTCAAATATCATAACATATTGCCAATATAATCATGGTAATTGTTTACTTGTGAGAAAATTCAATATTTACTCTTGTATTGCAAAATAATTGATTTTATCTTTCTATTTGCCTTGGTGACTAAATTTATGAAAAACATATTTATCAAACGAGAACTTGTCTGTTTTTACCTTGGGCGAACATGCCATTTACTCTCACCATGTCAAATTATGATTTCAAAATTGGAATAAATCATGTAAAGATCCTTGGTGAAATAAACTGGAAGTATTTATCCTAGTTATTTCCTTATAGAATCCACCCTACTCCTACATCAACATTAAAGGTGACCAAGCAGAACTAATAAACGGCTATGAATACTACTATTTGAATACCCTGAGCCGTTTACTAAACTTCACGTACGAACTCAAATACATGAAAGAGATTTACGGCGAAAAGTTTAAGAATAAATGGAACGGAATTATCGGTAGCCTCGTTCAAAATGTGAGTCAATTACCTAGATCAAATTAATTTCATTAGAAAATATACCAGGAAACAGATTTCGGCATCTCTGGGCTCAGTCTGAGTGCTGACCGGGAAGAGGTGGTCGACTTCATTGAGCCCTACTATTGCACGACAATCAGTTTCGCAACTCAGGCACCAAAACCTGTGCCCAACTCAATAGTGATGTCCAGAATATTCCCGCACAGCATATGGTGTCTCCTCTTCTCCGCTCTTTTAGTCATTGCTTTGATTACAAAGCACTCAAACTTCAAACACTATTTTATTATTTATTTTTCACCGCTTCTCAAACAAAGTGAGATCCACTCCATTACTAAAAACAACCCTGATCAATTATTGGATTATTTATCTAGGTATTGGTACCATTGGAAAGAAAATACCCAATAAAAACATAATCCGGGTATTATTGACACTCTGGTTATTGCTGACAATAGTGATGACTACCATATATTCTGCGCGGGTATACTCCCGGATGACCATCCCTTCCCTCACTCCAATTATCAGTAGCTTTGATCAGCTCTTCGAGTGGCAAAAGAGGGGCAAAATTGACATTTTCATAGACAAAAACACAATCTATTTTACGATTATCAAGGTGATTATATAGCCATATAATTTGAAACTAGGTAAATTGTTATCAATCATTTTTCACAGTCAAGAGGCTGTAAATACTGTCCTCAAATGAGAAACGGAAAGATAGGGCCCACCATCAAGAAAATGGCCACAAGAAGAAAGCCCTGGGCATATATTGCCTCCTTTGACGCATTAATTGTACAAATAGCCCAAGATCCATTATCATATTACCTAGGACTCAGGTCAAGCCTCTTAACCGATCAAATAGGGATTGCCGTCAGAAAAGGCTTTCCTCTCAAACAGGAGTTTAATAACGTGTAAGACATCTGAAACAAAATTTTGACTTAATTCAAATTAATTGACCTTGCAGCACAAATAAAATGAAAGAGCATGGTCACTTTGTTCTCTGGCGGAGGCGAGTCTTTTACAAACACAACGGACTCTTCAAAAAAGTCAATAAGTTTTATAGTAAAGAGTTTTTCGACAAAAATGGTTACAAAGAATTCAGTCGACGTCTGAAACAGTTTTACACATTTTTTGTAATGATTTTCTCCTCACTTATTTTCTCAATGACCATGCTCATTTTTGAACTTATTCTTTCCAAAGTCAAATGTTTGGGATTGAGGAATTAATTTTGAGCATGGTATTAATACAAAAATTTAATGAATTAATCTGAAATAATTATTAATAAAATTCAAATAAAATCTTAAATTTAGCATGGTGTTAACTAGATACAATAATTAGTTACGGTTAAAAGAGCTCAAGATTTCTGAATAAGGAGGCGGACTCTCAAAACTAGCTTGCTGTTGAGCTTGGTTAATTAGATTAATATTGGCAATGAGTCGCTGGTTGAATATTCTGAGCCCTTCTTCAAAACTAGGACCAGGGTTATTTTCTTGTTGAGGTGCGGGATTCCGCGCGGACTGAATATGAATAGCCTGGAGGAAAAGTGAGCCGGTGAACCAGAGCCGGGCCAATGCCGCCCAAAAGAACAGCGAGTGATCTTGCTCAGTTGCAAAATAAAATGAGCAAAACAATTGATTTATCGAATATAACAACGAAATGAACCAAAATTCGCAAACAGTTCGGAATTGATTTGTGGCCAACCCTACGAAGCCGACAATATTTTGCCAGATCATTTTTGGCAGAATCAGCATGCTGAACAGCTTGTAAAGGACTGTAATCCAGTAGTCATTTGGAGTGAGCCAGAACAGTTTCACAAATAATGTAATGTCAATAAAAACCCAGAAAATAAAGAGTGAAATAAACCACTTTTTGAGTAAATCATTATTCAGTTTGAGCATGGTTAAAATTTCGGTTAAACTGTCCCAGAATATTAGTTACTTGCTAAGTCGCATTTATACGGAACAGATCTGAGAAAAACTATTGCAACAGGATCAAAAATAATATAAAATTTATCTAAAGTAACCCATGAAATGCAATTTTGAACGTCATATCAATTGCGTGATAAAACACTTGTAGATTGACCAGGGTTGTTCAAAACGAGATAATTAAAATAAGAATGCAAGCAGAATTTTAGGTCATTTTAATAATTGCTGTGAAAATCCACTAATCAAGCAAGGTAACTCAAGCCAATAATTAATTGATAATTCAAATTAATAAATTGAATCTTGCTTGTTTAATCAGCCTAACCCTTGCGCACCACTGTTTCATATTTATTATTCTAATCGCTTTATTTGAGAAATGATTAGAATAAGAGTGACATTACCATGGTACTTTACGTCTAATTTATGCGATAAAACAATTTTTATTGACACAAACCATACCTTTTGAATGATTCACTTCTGATTATTGATGAGAAGGATTTAACCTTGCTCAAATTTTATCTTTGCTTTGAAAATTGATTATATTCGTTAGTATGACCATGGTAGTCCAAAAATAAATAGATTTTGAATGCTTGAATAATTTTAATTTATTTTTAAATTAACATGTTCAAATAAATTTGTTAATTAGACCCAAATGGGAACACCGCTTCTTGTGGGCAGGTCCTCGATCACACATCTGAAGACCGAGGTCAAATTATCGGGCACCGGCATAAATGTAAAGTCAAGGGGCACGACCTGTCCCAAGAACATTGCTCTTTGGGTGTGGTCTGAGAACGCCTTCTTTGTCAACGGATGTAAAAGTACCGAAAGATTACCATGGTTATTCATAAACCAAGGCAGTGCTCTAAACATGGATGTGCTGTTGCAACAGGTGATGAAGTTTCCCACCGGATGAAGAGCAGCAGGGTCATTATACATTCTACTGTTTATACAGCCGTACAAATATTCTCTATCTATCATATCTTGAGTTTTGTTCCTGTAAAAATAAGTTACCAAGCTCAAAATTAGAGAAATACATGTTTTTTGAATGAACTAGTTCATTTAGAATAGTTACAGAAGTGTTTCGGCTTCAAGACTGCTCTTGGGATTGCTCTGGAAGTAGTAGGTGTGAAAATGGTAGCCAGCAACTTGCTCATTTCCAAAAATATACTCATTTTCATATCCGTAAATCCCATTGTGGAACACAAACACCGAGAAAATGGTCGAAAAAATTAATGAAAAATACATTTTTTGTGTAATTTTCAAAACAAAATCCATTTCTGATCTAATTTTTCGTTTTATACGAAACTTTCATTTTCCGTCTCAACCCTTATGCTCCCAATTCAGGTAAATTGACACGAATTTGCGCAATGAAATCATTAAGACCCTGATACCATTTATTTAAACAATAAATGCGAATTTTCCTGTTTTTATGACAGACAAAGCTCTTGGTATATTCCATAAAAAAATCATAAACTTGAAGGTTAATTAAGTATTGGGTAATTTGTTTTGGTCCTTGTCATTGAACTGTTTAATTATAAATAATGATCCTATTTACATCATAATAGGATTATTGAGCCTGGTCAATTAGAAAATGTTAATTCATAAATTATGATTCAATTTATAAGTCACTATAATAACGATGAAATTAAGCAAAACTTAACAAGGTTATATTGACATTTTTCCAATAAAAATTATTCCCAAGATTTGTCAATAATTTATTTAATTTTTAGCAAGCAAATTCAAGTTATAAATTCAAGACTATATATTCCAGAACATCTTTAAAGCAAATTCCTCTGAGATGATGAAATGAAGACAAGAATTTGTCCATGCTCATTTTCCTGTCAAGGATTTGAATGAATCGATTTCAGCCGAATATAAAAAAAACTATTGTTTAAAAAAATGACATAAAAGTGAGTTTCAATTCATCTTTCAATCTCATGGATGGCTTCACTTCATCCCAGAATCTTTACTTTGAATAAAATCAATTTTCAACCTTGGAAATGGATGACATTGATCCGGCTAACACGTGCCAACAAAAGATTTCATAAGCCTATGGCTGAACTATTAATTGACCAGGGGGAATCGCCAAGTCTAACACAAAATATTAGGGACAGGTATCTATAAACATCGACTGGTATTTATTCTTAAACTTCACTCAGACATAATTGTGCTTGGTAATTACTGTTAAGCAATCAATATATTTAAAGAACAAAAATGATTGAAATAGAATATTCTGGAGATGTATTTTCCATGGTTTCCATGGATACCAAGTTGAAAAGCAGGTATGAATTATGAAATTATCCTTGATTATTGTGTATAAATAGAAAAATAATTTCTCGAATTACTTTTATGGCTTTACTTATCATTAATGAAGATTTGAAAATAGATTTATTAAAGTCACTGTTGTTTGAAAGAACGGTTGAACATCACATATTGGCATGGTCATATTCATTTTCATAATTATTACAACACGAGTTATATTACAAATATTCAGGTAATGGCAGGATCATATTTTAGTCTTTTATCCAGATTATTTTTCTTGTTCAAATTTTAAAGTTAACAATGTAAAAATCAATCCGACTGTTGTTTCATACTTTATCTAGGTTATTAAAAAATTGAACCCACTATTTTCCCACGCACATATACTCAATTTTAACCATGGAATTTTTTTCTTAATTAGTTTCTATACACTCCCACTTTAATTCTGACATTTCATTTGAATTTAATTTCAATTTGCAAGATAAAATTTTCAATTTATATTTATGAGAATGTATTTCATTGTTATTTTTAATGAGTTTATCAGATCAGTGATGCGAAGTTTTTTGCTCTGACGGAACTCCCTCTAAAATTTTTGCTGATAGGTCCTCCTCCACCGAACAAAGTGAGGCGACCAATTTTTACCTCGATCCCGTTTTACCATTCTACTTTTTGGAAAGTTCGGAGAACCCCCCCCCCTCACCCCTATAGACCCTCTAAGTCTGGACACATCTTCATCCCTGTCATCTGACAATGAACCTATAAGAATAGAGTTAATCCCTTTAGGGCTCACCTTTCGAAGCAAGAGATCGGATCATTTGACTCATTATTTTCAAAATCCGATTCAGAATATTCCAATTTATTCAATTTAATTAGCTTTTGGTTAAAAATTCATTTTGATTATAACTAGGTAAACTTGAACTTTTAAAAGCAGCCAATTAGATAGCTGGATGAGAATCAAATAAATCCCAGGACATTGAGTCAGAAAAGGTAACCATAGTAAACAAGGCAAACCATTTATTTCAGATCAGTTGATGAGTTCTTCAATTCTGGAATATTGAGTAGAAATTCATTTCAATATATGAGTTGAAACGACATCACCGGAGCTGACAATGGATTCGATGCGAATACTGTTAACCCCTTATGGTCTGAGCTCTCACTACAAGACTTCGGATCAGATAATCAGTGGACTAATTATCTCGATATTAATCCTCTTCTTAAGCCTAATCTCAATCTCAATATCGATGTCATTCGCGAACGAAAATACCGTTATTTTAATGTTAAAAATCGGAACAATTCTCTGGAAATCATTTCTAATTTTCGGTTATATTCTTCTGAAGACAAGAATTGAGAAATTCTACGGAATGTATGACGAGATCACAGCCTTCGAAGAAAGTGTTGAGTCAAATAAAGTTAATTTAATCTCAAATACCTTGTTGATTTTATGTTTTTTGTGTACTTATTTTACTGGTTTATTTGTTTTATTAAATGATGAAATATTTGATGATTTATTTCAAGCAGTTGTTCAATTGTCCAAGACACTCTTCCAAATAAACTGTCCTTTTTATGCGTTTTATTTATTTTCATTGGTTTATGTCTTGCAGTATATAATCTATAAATTGTGTGACGAATACTATAATCTATTAGAGTTTAGTAATGTATTTATTGGAAGATATTTGAAATATAGACCCGATTTTGAGATCATTTTCAAAGTACAGAAAGTAATCGAAAAGTTTGAAGAAAATGAAAATGACTTCAAAATAATTGTATATCCGATGAGAAAAATCATTTCAATTATGATATTATTCATTAACTTTACTATTTTTTGTTTTTTAATTCATTCTGAAGTTTGTACCAAGTTCCCTTTATCCATCAGAATTTCGATGACTCTCTGTGTTCTTTCAATTGATTTTTATTTTATTTACACTCAAACTGTAATCTATTTAAAGAGTAAAATACAGAATAAGTTACTCACAAATATCAAGACCTGGATTAACACAAGAGATGAACAATTCGTGGGCAGAATAATAACAAAGCCTACACAAAAGGACCAAGATTCAAACCTTCAAGTTGTTGCCTCAAAAACAGTTCATTTTTCACCTTGTTTAATAGTCGAAATTCCTCCAAATGAAGAGGAAACTAAATTCTAAATATTTCACAAAAAATTCTGATATCACCATCCTAATATTCAGTGTGCATTAATTATTCTTGTTAATATATTGATGGTTTAGCTTCAAGATATGGTTTAAACTTGCAAACATTACTTGTATTGTATTGCCCTGTATTTTAAGTAAAAGTGAAATAAAATTATTTAAATATGTTCATCTTGATTACTTTGTTCGAAAGTTTGAATCTAGATCAGTATGAATAATAAAATACCGTTATTCCCTTTAGGACTGAGCTCTCATTAAAATAATTGGAGTCATCATTATTTCATTAAAACTTAAATTATTAATAAGAAATATAATGGAAAAGCGGAATATTAATTAATTAAGGGGAGGGAAGGGGAGGGGAAGGATGTGCCAATAATCAATTAAAGATAAGAGCATTTATTAAATACAAATTTCAATGATAAATGCCGAGAAAAAGATAGCAAAAAAATTAGCAAGTTGAATTGAAGGTTAGTTAAGAGGAAGTCTTTATAGAAAGTCCGTTCATTATCTTGCAAGATCATATGAAATTGTTTATCTGAAATAACATATTTAAACGAAAATGAATTGACAGAAGACTGACATTTGAGATGTTGTATCAAAATATTTGTTTTCATATTTTATGAGTTCAATAATCGATTCGACAAAAACTATAATCCATTAAAATTTAGTTATAAATCGATTGAATGGCATTTGAAATAAAGATCAGAATTTCTTATCAAAAATCAAGTCAATAAAGTTTTGGAAAAGTGAACAAATATTACAACTTATACCTTGGTATTTATTAATCTTCAAGCATTTGCTCTTTTATTCATTCAACTAAGTTATCAGATTATTCTTCACATTCCATATTCATATATGTACAAGGTGGTTTAGATACCTTTCCAAAAGGTTTGTATTTGTTTTCATTTTATTTATCAAGATGATTACACGGTAAGTTGATTACTTTCCTTAGATTCGAATCGAAAAATCAAATGAAAAAATGCCAAGATCATCATCATAAATATAAACTTGCATAAAAGTTATTGAAGTTTTCCAACAATAAAAAAGATAAAGGGATGGCATTCCTCACATCAGTTTATGAACAACATATTGCCAATTGATATAAGAGGTGAAAGACATTTATTCAAAACTTGTTTTGAGTGAGACCTTGGATCAATTTTGAGAGGCTCCCCATTAAGGAATATTAAAGAAAAATGTAAATAACAAAATTAAACACCTAGCTTAACAGCGGCTCTATATCGAAGGTTTATTGCTCTTGGCAAAAAACAAGTTCTGATTTGTTCATAAATTATTCAATAATTCTGTTGAAATCCTGTCATGAATTTTAGTGCAGAGTATTGTGTTATTGTGTTAGTGATAGTGAGTGCAGTCAAACCAATTTCTCTAACATTAAAACACGAGAAGAGAGTCAGCCATCGCCTGGTCTGACCTCACGGCCGGTGTTCAACCCTTTCTTACCAGTGGTCAGAGAATTATCTTATATAACATTTCGGGAAAATTTGTTTTGAAAAGTTTTTGGGAATAAACGTCTGAATTGTTTAGTATTTTGTATTATTAAGAAAATTCAGTAAAATTTAAAGGAAATGAAAATGTCTGGAAATACAGCCATCGCGTGGACAGACCTCACAGTGCGGGTGAAGAACTCTTTTGCCAAAAGTGATAAAATTATTTTGAATAACATTTCGGGAAAATTTGAGTTCAATTCGATCACCGCTTTGATGGGGTGCTCCGGATCCGGCAAAACAACTCTTTTGAAGTGTTTGAACGCAAGTAATAAATACTCTTTTAGTGATGACTCCTGTCTTTGGATTCCAAGAGATATTCAAATCAGAAAATGTTTTATATATCAAAATCACGACCAAAGGGTTATGACTGGACTCACAGTCAGACAGGCGCTGACCTATGCCTCCAAATTGAAGAACTCCTCAGTAAGTGCTGTTAATCACAACGAAATTGTCTCTCAAGTGATGTCTGAGCTATTGATCGGTGATATTGAGAACAATTTGATAGAGAAGTGCAGCGGAGGAGAAATGAAGCGATTTTGTGTGGCTCTGGAGTTGACTGCTGTCCAGAAACCGAATATTTTATTCCTGGATGAGCCCACCACTGGTCTCGACAGCAACGCCGCCGAAGTGGTCAGTCATTTGATTTATTTATTATTAATTAATAAATTTAAAATAATTAGTTAATAGAATGTCTGAGAGGACTGTCCCGTTTGCACCGGATGTCAATAATTACTTCAATACATCAGCCAAACAATGATTTATTCTTTATGTTTGATTCGGTATATGTTTTGGCCAAAGGAGGGGTTTCTGTCTATTCCGGTCCTCCACAAAATCTTAGACAACATCTTAATGTTTGTGGCATTGAATGCACTGAAGATCAGATACCTGTCGAAGAATTAATCAAATTGAGTTACAAAGGGATTAATGATAGATATGTCCGACAATTGACAGACAAAACACGAAAAAAACTCAAATGTTTGGACACAAACGATATGATTGAAAGCGAAAGGGGTCTCAAAAATGAATCGAAAGGCTTCAAAATCAGAGACTTTTGGTATTTATTAAATCGGTTTTTGTATCGCAATTATGTCTCTCAACGAAAGAGTTTATTCAAAACATTAGTTTTGTTAACA
>JAQGBD010002181.1:0-11185 GCA_034698165.1 Punctoribates punctum
TCATCAGATTGAGGCAAATTCTATTCAGCCCTTATCATGTAGGAATTAATGTTTGAGGCGCTTTGACTAACCCTGCTTTACAACAAACTTGAATATTCTTAAAATAAGATAATAAGACTATAGTAATTGTGCAAGAATAATTTTTATAGATTTCATTTTTTATGGGGATATTTATTTATCATTTATTATCATAAATCAGATCATAATAACGTGTATTCGAATGAATCTCCTTGCTTCATCACAAGTATTGGTATATCGAGGCTTTTAATTTAATTATAAATTCTTTCTTTATTGTAGGATGAATATTAAATGAGCCAGATAACCTTTTAGTAAGAAAAACAGGAAAACATGATCGTCAGATAGAATCTTGCTTCTTTTTTCAAGACATGAACATCTTTCTAACCTCGAACACTGCGTTTATTGATTGGCTCTGATCTCAATCCTCTGTAATCCATTGAGTTTGCGTTGGACTCGAACTTGAACTTCATATATAAATGGACAAGATAAGGAACTAGATCATATATTAGCTCTCTAAATCTAGACTAAAAATAGATAGCAAAGTATTCAACTGTTTCCTAGTTTATAATAATGAATGAATTAAATATATCTGAAGTAAAGGAAAAGAGACGAAAATTTTCATTTAATTTGTTGAAAAATCGTCTAAAAGTGTTATCCAGTAATCAGAAGATGAAAATACTATTGAAAAGTCTGTTTGTTATTCTGTGCAGTTCAGGACTCATCCATCAAACGAAGGAACTGTTTGAACAGTACTCCAAAGGACAGTATATCGTGAACATCAAGTATAAGACGAGTTGGTATAACAAAATACCCGGGATCACTATCTGCTATCCGGAAGCCTTTTCCATGAAAGCCATTTCTGAAGCCTATCCACAGTTAAGACATCTCTACGACAACTATACGAATACTCTCGAAGATATAGAAAAGTATCCCTCGATCAATGATTTACTGATCGATAGGTTGAACGAAATATACTTCTATAACATGAGTTACCTCGTTTATCGTCATTTGAATCCACCCCTGGACCAGGCATTCAATATAAGTATTCCGTTTCATCTGTTTGAGTCAAACTCGCATTCAATAAACATCACCGTCACTGGAATAGCACTCCATAAGAATCGGTCGATTCATAGGATTACTCTGACCGATGAGCACCCGGTTGAGTCAATTTGTCTCAACGAACAAAGTGCTCGCCTTTGGCGCAAATGTTTCACATTCTTCAGTCATTTGAACAAAAAATGGAGAGACTATGAAATAGACGTCAAAGAGATTCTGATCCAGGCATTCTACAACAAAAGCTGGTACCCAATTCTAGGGACGAGGCAGAGGAAGATTCTCTTATCACTCCATTCACCGGATGAGTTACCAGAGGACAGGGCCGATAATTTCCTTTTTCTCGATTCCTTCCATTACCACAAAATATCTTATAGCAGATGGAAGACCGAAGTGGTGGAATCGGCCTATCATACCCATTGCAAAGAGTATGACCTAGATGACAAACACTTCTACAAAAGAATGCGTACCAATTGCCTCAAACACTGCATTCAAAGAAAACTTAATGAATGTTCAAAATGTGATGAAAATGAGATGAAAAAGGGAAAGTCCTATTGCGATGAATGTCTGTATAAAACCATCTATTTGTGGACCAAGGACGATTTCACGGGAGATACCCCATCGAGAGAGTGCAACACTACTTATACACAGGAGAAGGAAGACGAATATACGAAGCAAAAGGAACGGTGCTATTTTCAAAACCAATTCAAATATGAAGCCGAGTGTCAGGACATATGTGACATCAAATGTATTAATCGTTACTATATTTATGACCAGAAGTTTAGCGCAGAATATAAGGAGGTATTCAAGAATTACACGTATATCGACATAATTCACAGTCATTTACCGGAACAGCTCACAGAACACATCCCTGAGATGTCTTTTATTCAGTTTGCCTCAAGTTTTGGAGGACTGTTGGGTATGTGGTTGGGTCTGTCCGCTCTGGCTATCCTCAAGTTTGGACTCAGTATTCTCTGACTATAATTCCAAACAGATTTTGATGAGTACTGGAGAGGGAGACCGGGGTTAGACTTGCGACAAACTTTTCTTATAATAACTAAACTAGAACAAATACCTATACTATTTTATGTTATATGTCTGACAATTAATAGATTAATTCTATCAAGTTAATTTCCCATCCGTTCTCTAATATTCACAATTTATCAAATAAATTTGTTCAAGGTAAAATACGAATTTTTCAGTATTCATAAAAATATTTTTCTAATTTACTGTTATATTTTTAACCCTGTTCAATTCAACTAATAATAAGGATAACTTCCAACATTAAAATTGCTTGGCCTTTAATTTCATTGTTTATTCAACTAGGTGAATAATTTATTAAAAATAACTTTTTGCACTTAACTTAATTAACTTCTAAATTAAATTAATAAATATCTCACTCATTATAACTGCTAACCAAATATTATCATGCTCAATTCTAATCAAAATAACCAGAACGGAAATAATATATGGAAAATTGTCAACAAGGTCGTCTATTGACGTAATTTTAATGAGTTTTCAATCTTGTTCTTTATTGTTCTGAAGACATTCATTCTATAAATAATCTCAATATTTATGGCTTCGAATTCATTCTGATCTCATGGA
This sequence comes from Punctoribates punctum, assembly GCA_034698165.1. Taxonomy (NCBI): domain Eukaryota; kingdom Metazoa; phylum Arthropoda; class Arachnida; order Sarcoptiformes; family Punctoribatidae; genus Punctoribates; species Punctoribates punctum. The sequence continues at coordinate 2,677 of JAQGBD010002181.1, forward strand.
TGGGGAGGGCTTTGAATTCCATACAAATATTTTAAATATAACCAGTGATGCCCAAAGGGTGGTATAGCCAAAATTCCCCCTGAAATTTTGGTCGACTCGACCCCCCTCGATTTGCTCCGAAAAAAGTAGACAATTTCCCTACCCTCCCCCTCTAGCTGAAAACTTTCTTTAACGATACGTCCATGGACAAGCACTAGGTCTGTCCAGGTTTTGAAAATTGAAATACCCCGCTGACTGGAGGTGCTTGCATCCATTATATAACTCAATTAGATCATTATGAAAACAAATTCTTACATTGACATGAACCAATGAAAGATTCTTTCAGGTTTAAAACTATTGATTTGATAATTTTAATAGTTTTTGACCTAGTACAAAATGCGCAGATGCTGTTCGACACTCTCGCTTAAGCTCTATTGAACAACCCTGTTAAATTTTGATTTCAGTCTCTCAGCCAGAGTTGGCGTCGTTAACAATATTTTCATATTATTGTGACGTTTGAAAACAATATTGAAATGTTCTAGGTTGCATTTTTGACTTTTAAAGATCATTTAGTTTTAGTTTAATAACCTAGCTCATTATTATAAAGCTAATCTATTAATTCATTGGTTTGATACCTGGTAATAATTATATTTAAGCAAAAATGAATTTCATGTAAATTAAAATTTTTCAAGATATTATTCATCGAAAATGTCTGAAAATGAAATAATTGTATCGACTAGAAAATGGTCACCAAGATCATTTATTAATAGAATAAAATCAATGCCAGCGGAAGTGAAAATTAAATTTTTGTTCAAATGTCTGTTTATTATTCTGTGCACTTCGGGACTGATCTATCAAACTGTGCAGTTATACGAACAATATTCTAGGCAACAATTGATCGTCAATATCAAGTATGAATCTATCAGGTATAATAAACTGCCCGGAATTACAGTCTGTTACCCCGAAGCTATTTCCATGAACGCTGTTTCTGAAGCATATCCTCAGTTCCGACACATTTATGATTATTATTCAAATATCCTGCAGATTATCCCCGAAGAAGAGCTGTCAAGCGATTCGTTATTTAAGAAATTAAACGAAATATATTACCGCAATATAAGTTACCAGGTTTATCGTCATCTAAACCCTCCCCTACAACAAGTGTTTAATATCAGTATTCCGTATAAATTATCCGATAATCAGTCGATAATCAAAATATCCCTCAAAGGGATAGCTTTGCGTCAAAATAAGACAATAAAAAGCATTTCTCTGAGCGATGATCAACCGATTGAGTCAATTATCTTAAACCCTTTGTCTTCACGCAAATGGCAGAAGTGTTTCACATTCTTCAGCCAATTGAACAAAAAGTGGAGGGATTATCAAATTGAAGTGAACGAGATCATTATTAAAGTTCACTACAACTCATCCTGGTATCCGATGACTGACGACTGGACACAGAATATAATGTTATCAATGCACCCGTCGGACGAGTTTCCACAGTATAGAGCCAATGATTTCCTCTATTTAAGAGCATTTAATTATCACAAACTAACTTACCATCGATGGAAGTCTTTGTTTATCGGGTCAATAGATCAGAGCCTTTGCAGAAACTATGACTTGGATGACAACCTCTTCTACCAAAGAATGCGCTCCAATTGTCTCAAACATTGCGTTCAGATTAAGACAAACGAGTGTTCAAAATGCGATGAGAATGTAGTCGAGGAAAACCAGACCCCCTGTAAAGCCTGTGTTTATAAGTCAACCTATCTTTGGACCAAGGACGATTTTCAAGATATGTATGCCATGTGGGGCATACTGTTCAAAGAGTGTAACACAGATTATCATGGTCAAGAGACAAGCCTTTACACCGAGAAAAAGATCAATTGTTTCACTGAAAACATTTTCAAATATGAGACCGAATGCCAGACGGAGTGCACAATGAAGTGTGTGAATCGATATTACAGTTTTGGTGTTATTCTGAGCGCAGATCTTAAGAAGAATTTCACCTTGATAGAAATCAATCACAACCAATCGCCTGAACCTATCACTGAGAATATGCCCGAAATGACTTTCATTCAGTTTGTATCCGCTTTTGGGGGTCTTCTGGGTATTTGGTTGGGTGTCTCCGCCCTCACTCTGTTTAAATCTAGTTTGAAATTCTTCTAAAATATTAAATCATCTAGATTATGCTTATCATATATAACAGACTATTTTTAGCCTAGTTCATATATTTATTTGAATCAAATAAAACTAATCATTATTTGTTGAATAACTCTGAATAAAGTTGAGTTGAATAAGTCTGTTGTAAATGTTCTTGCTAATTCAATTCTCATGAAACTATTTGAGAATAAATGAATATAAATATACGATCGATTGTGCCTGATTAAACTTGATGGATAGCCAGCTCTAAGTAAAAATGAAATATTTTCAATTGACTGAGTTTTATATTTTGAGAATTTCATCAAGCATAAATTTTTATGAACTTTTAACTTTTTTTCTTATTAGAAAAATGTAATTCAAGTGAAATAATTTTAATTTCAAGTATTTTAGAATTCATTATTGCCAGTAGTGCTCAAATGGAGAGGGGTATAGCCAAGATACTTTCAAACTTTTTGGCCCATGAGCAAAAAATTGACTTTAACATTACTTCAAAGAATAAGTACTAGGTCTTTCGATGTTCAAGTATTGAACTATAACTTATTGCCAATAAGATCTCGTCATAATATATTTTTCCAGAATTGATTAGCATGGACATTACTGATTATAGTTTATTGTTCATTAAATAAGTTAGAATTTACAAAGATCATTTAAGTTTAGATGAATAACAAGAGGTTTCAATTCCATTTGCAATACGTTTAGAGTTTACGCAAGTGTTGACGCATAAAATTTTATTTTGTTCTTGTTCACAAGCTATAGTATGATTAATCCCCTTGCTCCTCTGACTCCTCTCAAATTTTATTTATCTTTCTTTTCGAGGAAAACATTTTTAATAATTCATACGTTTATTCCAATAATAGTTTGGAAGTTCAAATATACGTCAGTTGAAAATTAGCCATGGTCGTTTATTTTTATGATCTTAGTATATAATTAATAGATCATTAATTATTCTAGATTACTAAATTATGGTCAATTGTAAAATTTAATATTGTTCTAGCCAAGTCTCCATAGGGTCTAGACAAAAAATAAACAAGTTAAGTTTTATCCAAAACCACTAATAAATTATGATTGATTAAGTCTTTACATTATAGACCAGAATGACCAAGAACAAAAGACAATACTTTTTGTCATTCAAAAGCTGATGCCGTCACTGATGTCATCAAATTTGATCTAGCTAACATTATTGTGAAATTCAATACCAAAATTTGATTTTATCTTGACCCATCAATTTGTTTGTTTTTGCTCAGACTTAATGGACTGGTGGTTAATGGAACTTGCTCATTTCCCATCACATGACATATCCTATTGATTTGAATGCTAAGCCTTAATGGAAAAGAAAATAGCTTTTTGACCGATAATTCAATTTATTGATGCTTTTAACCTTGATGAGTCAATGATGACGCTCTTCCGAATGCTCATTTATTAACAAGGATAATAATTTAATGTAAATTGATGAAAGAAGCAAGGTATTGATTAATCATTATTTTCAAGTGAGCGAAAGAGAGAATAAACACTTATCGGTTATCAAGGTGGAATAATTATTATTATAGACTAGGCCTAATAAAATGAACCAAGTTAAATAATTCAAGTCTGAGATATTTTGAATGATTTGATTAAAATTTTATTTGATTTTAATCGACTTTTGTTTAAAACTGAATTTATTAATGAACTCAACAAAATGATCATGCACAATTTTACAATTCCAATGAATAATCAGCGCTGTTTCCATGGAAAGTGTTTTTTGAACCACTGGACAAACTCTCTCTTCTTTGAATTAGTCTTTTTCTCTTTGATCTTTCGGCAGTGCCTCTCCTTAACGCACTGCCCGTTCCTCTGTGAGTCTCTGTAATACCCTCTCTGACAATAGCAGCCTGAGTCGCAGGTATCATGGCACTTTACTCCTTTTCCAATGTCGTCGCAGTTTTGGCCACAATCGGAGCCGCATTTATACTCTTGGTGCTTTCCACATATCTGCTTGAATTTGGTCGAAGACAGTTTAGTGGCAGTGCTCTGGCAATCAAAGGAACGGACGCATCGACCCCTTTGGCCGAAGTCTCGATAGTAACCCAATCCACAGAAACAGCCTTTTGTGCAGATTTTACTGCAATTCAACACTGAAAGGGGTAAATAGTTATCATGGTAAATGATATTAATAATCAGTTCATAGCCACCAAGCACCAATAAAAATAGGGTATAACCTGGGTATTTACTGTACGAATTTATGATGATGTTAGTACTCAAATAATTTGATGTTCAAGGCGCTACTTATCCCGCGATTATTAGAACACTTATATAATACTCTTCAAATTAACCTTGATAAAAATATTTGACGGGAAAATAATTATAACATATTTTGGTAAAAGTAAAATCATTAAAATTTATATAAATTTGTCCTTGCTACAATTGTTTTACAAACCTTTGGCGTAGATATCATTGCAGGTATGGCCACAATCGGAGCCGCAATCTAAGTACTCCTCATTGACGGAACAGGACCTGCCGACCACTTTTATATCTAGTGATAAGATTGTTATCAAGTAAATAATTTTTCAAAAATTCTTGTGTCAAACCGTATTTTTTTGAAAGAGTATTACAAATACTTATTTCAATCAATAAAAACAATAAAAACGATTGAATAATATTCCGAAACATTTTTAAAATATTTGTTTTAATCAAAAGTTTATTTTAAAACTGATTTTGTTTTTATTTTTTGAGCGCAAATCTGGAAAATTATGAGTCATATAAAGAAAGCAATAAATAAGTTATTAATGAATTATAATTAACGTAATAAATATCCTGGTATTTATAGAAACGTTGATATACTCAGGGATATGACAATAAATATGATATTTTATTCACTAATTTAATTGTTTTTCTAATGATTGACTAAAGCAATAAAACAATTAACTAGGCACACTTCAAAGAGAAAAAAGAATGAGTATGTTCAATTAAGAATAGTTTATACTTTAAACAGAGACACAATTATTACAATATAGCAAAAGAATTTACCAAGATTGTTATTCTTGCAATCAAGCAAGAAACTCAACCAATATGCATAGTGGCTGACTACCAAGTTATCTAGCAATACCATCGCTCAAACCACCTAGTTTGCATTTTTCCAAGAGCTTAACATTATGGACTCTCCCAGAACTGTCCCGACACTACTAATTTCAGCTATACTTTCTCGATGACGATATATACTGTATCCGGACCGGATCTTACAAGTTACACCTTGCTTCTTCTTATTGCTAGACTGTTATTTAGAATGATTGTGAACTTTGTTCTCTTACTTTTGTTTACTTAAACTATCGGTTAATTAAATACTATTAAACCTTATATTGAATTTGCGTTGAGATACACATCGAGTCTAATAAATAGTTTTCATATTAATATACCTTTTCTTTGATATTATAATTAATTATGGATTGAAATCCAATCATTCCTTTCTATGATTGAGTAATAGACACAACACTTCCAGAATAGACTGTCCATGTTTAGTATTTTTACTTAAAACTAGCAAATTTCCAAATATTAATTCATTCTTTTAAATTTACAAAGTACCTCGCTTAATTTATGGAATTCAAAATGAAAATTCAATTATTACTAACTCTGTTTTGTTTGAAGTTATCAATGAATTCAATCGAAGCCCGAAGTATAGGGAAAATCGATATCGAGGACAATATTTCTAAAGACAAACCATACTTTTTATATGCGGTGGATAAGCAACCTGATCCTTTTGTAGAGGTGACCACAACAACAACTGAGTCGACCCCCACTTTAAGTGAAGAAACGACAACATTGAACAGTAGAGACACTGAGGCCTCGACCTTAACCATTGTCACCACTGAAGATGATTTACAAACAACTGTATCACTCCTTTCCACTAATACCACACTTAATGGTAACTCTTCTTCGGAACTGACGACAGAGACCATAAATATAAGCAAGGTAACTACTGAGAAAGTAACTCTGGGCTCATCCACATTCCAGTCTTCAAAAGAGACGACAATCTTTGAAATAACGTCAACTGAAGCCACGACCAGAACTGCGTCAACCATGTTGTCATCAGAACCAACAGAAACGACAACAACTTCAACGTCGAGTGAAGAGACGACAACTGAAGATTTAATTACAACAAATTCGACCATTTATTCGACGGCACCGACTGTTCTCACTTCCCAACAAACAACAGACCACTCGTCTGACTCTTCCACGTCTTCAGAGCCGATGACAATAACTATAAGTGAAGTGTCGACAGAAACGGATCCAACTATAGAAACGAAGCCAACCCTTTCCTCCACTTCATTAGTGACCACCACTGACAGCACAACCCAAAAACCAACTTCTACTGACAGTGTAACTGAACTACCTAGTTCATCAGAAGGCTCAACTGAAACAGAACTCACAGAAACTTCACCAAGCTCATCTGAAAGGCCTACACCTACAGAGCACTTGAACTCAACTAACACGGAATATACCTCTGAGATGATTACTGTTTCTGAAAGTTCGTCAACAGAAACACCGATTCCCACCACAACCACTCCCCCCACCACAACCAATAGCCCGACCACAACGACTACCCCAACCCCCACCACCACTACAATTCCTACGACCACTACTCTAAACCCCACAACAAGTACTACTCGAGGCCCTACTCCAACCTCTACCACAACTCGTATTCCAACTTCTACTACGACCGCCACTCCATCCCCGACTCCGACCTCAACTCCACCGCCAGAATCGTCAACAATTCCTAATAAGTTTGAGAGCGTCTATAATCCACGTAAAATTCTAACAACCATGTTCATTTTAATCACTATTAGACTTATTTTGATTTGAAAATAAATCTTCAAGTTAATCAAGTTCATTATTTAATGCATTATATATTGACAAACAAAATACCATGGTCTGTTATATATCAAACCTAACATTTTAGCCCTGAAAAAGGTGTCAAAAAATAGTCTCACATATAATGTATTGTTTTTATATAACGCAATAAATTGATTACCTAAACAAATATTGCAAATTGTCAAGATTATATTCGGTATGAACAATTGTTTATGGTACTTTATTTACAATGACAGAGATAACAGAGTGTCATATAATATAAGTTTACAAAATTAGAAGTGAGTTAATTCATATCAATGTTTGAATAATTTACAAGATCAATTCAATGTTTAAGTGATATTATAATGAATTAGTTAAGCCAGGTACTTACTAGTCTGATGTTTTATCACGAAGATCCGTGTTTATTAAATTTTAATCCAGCAAGATGACAATAATATTAAAAATGAACTTCTGAGTAATAATGAACTATTCGTTGAATAGTCTAGGTGAATCAATTAGAAAAATATATAAGTTTGTAAAGTATTCTATAATTTGATGGCTAAATTGAGCAGGATCTCAGAGCACCCGGTATTAGATTTAATGGGAAAACATTAAAAAAAATTGTTTAATAAATAGATTAAATGAAAATAAATAAAAAAGTTATCTTTAAATGAAAGACATTAAACGTGTATTTAATAAAAGAATTAATTTGTATAAATAGATGACCAAGGAATAAATAACAACATTATTGAAAAGTTGGAATAACAAGGTTAAAAAATGAAAGGAGTGTTTCCAAATTAGAAAAATTGTTCGAACAATTAGTAATTGATTTGAGAAAATATATCTAAATAACAATATGTCTAAGAATGAAAGGAATTTAAGAACCTGGTCATATCAAATATAAGGAATAGGAGACAGATAGGAATATCCTCGAAAAGAATAATTCGATTCTTCAGATAATTTTTATTAGAGGTATGAATAAAAGGAGTTTATGTTTATAGAGAAGAATAGCGAAAGAAATTCAGTTTCAATCGATAAACAGTTAGAGAAGAGATGAGACTCATTATTGTGTACATTGTGCTTGCTAATTGTTTCATTTCTATAGAGGAATATGTGATAAGAGACAGAAGTGGTGAACTGGATGAGAATCATGGTTATCCAATTCATAAACTAATTAAAGCAATTGATTACAAAGTGAATGAAGAGAAAAATTTGAGCTGGGAAGAAAATGAACATGGTGAAATTGAAATAGAAAATATAGTGAACAATGAAATACCAGGAGTAGAAAATATAACACAAACAACAATTAATATAACGGAAATTATGGACAACGGAACAGATTTTACGACACTTACAACGAATACAGAATCGATTCAAACAGAGAATACGGAAAGCGATGAAACGACTGTAACATTGATAACAAGTTATACCACAGAAAACGATCAAACAATTAGTACAATCACTGAAACAGATTTTACTCCAGAGGTGTCGACAATTACCACCACTTCTACAGAAGAGTCGGATCAGACGTCGAGTACTATCCCTGAAACAG
>JAQGBD010002182.1:0-11184 GCA_034698165.1 Punctoribates punctum
TTAATTAGATGAAATTAGGATTTGTCATAGTTTTAATTCTAAAGTTAGATGGCGCTACCTGTTGAAAGTTTCACTTGATGTGAAACTGAAAATTTTGGTGAAACTTTGATGAAAAATCCACCAAAATTTCACCTGAAACTTTGCGAAACTTTCACCACTCGCATCCCTACTGTTGAGGGAGTATTGACTCACTATTGAGGGACTGTTGAGTGGCGCCGACCTTTGACTTCAAACTCAATATAAAAATTGGATTCACTGTAAGAATACAACGATTCATAAATTCATTTATATTATGGCTTTATTCGAATTTCATCCAATCATATAATTGCAAACTTATCTAGCTCATCGAAGCTCACCATTGCTCATCATTGTTTGCACAGCCATAATTTATTGACCCCAAAAATCTGGGCCCATTTTATTTTGATTGTAGCAAACTTACTAGTCCAACTAATGTAGAAATTGAGCTTGGCCACTTGGGCATCACCTCTTTACAAATCTCTGTGCATGATTTAGAAGATACTCTTGCTTATTTAAACTTTTATGTATTTATATAGTCTGAACATGGCATAGTTGAAAGAAGTCAAATTAAATGAAAATGATAAATTTTTGGAATAGAGAATTGTAGCATGGTTATTTTGGTTATCCATCAAATTTAAATCTTATCTATTTTTATGAATTAGTGGCAGAATTTTTATGAATTTACTCAATCTATGAGTCATTAAATCATTTGTTTTATTTTTATTTTGAACTATGTTTTCATCTTTTTTTAGAAAATTTTATCTCAATAGTTATCCTAAATGATAGCCTAAATGATCATGGTAATATTTACTTTAAATAAACTTTTGATTTTCATTTCAGAGATTTTACAATGATTTTGAAAATATGAATAGAATTGTAATTAATTTGAGTGAATATACTATAAAATAAATTAATAGCCACCGGAAAGCCCACTACTTTTTGAAGCACCGCCTCCTGATTTTCCGCCATATCCACCTCCTCCTGAAGCAGCGCCTCCACCATAACCTCCACTTCCTGAACCTCCACCGTATCCTCCACCACCCGAAGCAGCGCCTCCACTATAACCTCCGCCTCCTGATCCTCCACTGTATCCGCCGCCACCTGAAGCACCGCCTCCACCATAACCACCACCTCCGGAAGCAGCTCCTCCACCATAACTTCCACCTCCTGATCCTCCACCGTATCCGCCACCACCTGAAGAAGCGCCTCCACCGTATCCTCCGCCTCCTGATCCTCCACCGTATCCACCCCCTCCTGAGGCAGCGCCTCCACCATAACCACCACCTCCTGAAGCGCCGCCTCCCCCATAACCTCCTCCTCCTCCTCCTCCTGATCCTCCAGCGTATCCGCCACCACCTGAAGAAGCGCCTCCACCGTATCCTCCGCCTCCTGATCCTTCACCGTATCCACCGCCTCCTGAAGTACTGCCTCCATCATAGCCACCACCTCCCGATCCTCCGTCTTCATAGCCACCACCACCAGCAGCGCCGCCTTCACTGTAGCCATTATCTCCATTTCCTTCTCCTTCATAACCACCAGAACCTTCAGAACCAGAATAACCAGAACCGCCTCCACTGTTACCCCCTCCATAGCCTGAGGAACCGCCGCCATAGTCATCACTCTTCTGAATTATGATAACAGGAATTACAGGAGAGTCGTCACCGCCTGATATTTCAAATTAATTAGATATCAGTTATAAATTGTTATCGATATCAGTGTCAATGTCTCTCATTATCATCGCTTTAAACGCTTTTGTTATTATAATCGATGAAAAATCAATTGATTTTAAAATTTAAGCCTTAATGCAATTTTGGAAGAGATGTAGCGACAGGTTTGAGGTACTCCTCAACAATTGATTTCAGGGCTACAAAGACTTACTGACTCTTCTTATGAACTAATTGCTTCCAAATTGAATCAGAAGAAAACCCGTCTCACAAATTGAAGCAAGTAAAAATTCACGGCTTACCGTAATTCCCGCCCCCGGATCCTCCGCCATAACCTCCACCGCCACCTGATCCTCCTCCTCCGTATCCACCACCTGAAGATCCACCGCCATAGCCGCCACCACCACCACCGGATCCACCACCACCACCACCGGATCCACCTCCATAACCACCACCACTTCCAACTTTGCCTCCTTTGATAGGTATCACAGGTAAATAAAGAACTTTGTAGGACGACCTCTTTCCTCCGCCACTTCCACCGTAGCCCCCACCACCTCCCCCACCACTTCCACCGTAGCCGCCGCCACCTCCCCCACCACTTCCACCGTAACTACCACCACCTCCGCCACTACTTCCACCGTAACCACCACCTCCTCCTCCACCACCTGAGCAGTGGCATAGGTTTATTGCAGTGGCCGCTAAAATGACAATAACTAGATTCGATTTCTGTATTTAAATAAAAAACAATAAAATGAATATATGAACCAAATATCAATATTATTAATTGATTGATAGTTAAAACAAAATAATGACCTTTCTCATTGGAATTTTTCGAAAAGACAATAAGAATAAAAACTTTTTATTTTTCTAATTATGAAAAATATCGGAAAAAACTTTTAAATCATATGATTAGAGAGAAAAACATTTGAAAAAATGAAGTGAAGAATATGTGTCCACAATATTGTAGAGTCGGGTGATTACAAACCTCTGTATATGACATGGAATGAGATAAAAGTGAAGACTCGAGTGGTATGGAGTGGTATAAGTGGCAAAACTCGAACACTATTCGCGTCTCATTTTAACTCATTTATAATCTTATAGTTCTATTTAAATACCCGTTCCGTAAGTTTATTATTATTATTATTCAAATGAGAATAAAAATAATAGAAACCTAAGAATCTGCATCTCTTTTGGGGTCATTTCCATCGAGAGGAGCCGGTTATGGCTCTATTTGGAGCACTCAGTGTTCAACATTCAATGCTGTCCTGTGCTCTGCCAAAGCCATTCACTGAGAAACAAAAAAACAGTTCGAAAACTGAGTCCCAAAAGAAAGAATATAGACTTTCATTGATATAATTGGTTGCAAGTTGCAAGGTGCTTAATCGAACCTCATTTCAGTTTCTTTGATTGACCAAGACAAAAATATAACTATAGTTTAATTATAAAGAGGAGAATAGAGATAAACAGATGTGGTTAACAAAATAGGAATTGTAATTTGAAAGCTAAGTATATTTTCATCGGTTTTGATCTAGATTAGTCACAATGGTAACAGTGAATAGAATATTGAGGCGTTAGAGGCCATTGGGAGTCCATTGGGAGGCCATTCATATTCCGAGAAAAGCATTATTTTTAGTCCGAATAAAATTAATTTTTAGATAACAAAAGTTTATGAAAGTTCGCCAAATAGTGAACGCAATCAAAGCTCTGAAGGGATCAAAATTGTTGTTCAGATGACCTAAAAATCCCGAAATAAGTCCAGAATCTAATTATTATAAACACAATCACATGAAGTGTTATTTATTGTACTTTTATTATAAAAGAAAAGTAAAGACCACTCATAACAAGTTTCCCAAAATAAAGTGCGGCCGGAGTTCAATGTCTTCGTTATTGAAAATGAGATAAATTTAAAGAAAAAGCAAATCATTTATCAAAACAATAATTTATATAAAGAAATGAAATGAACTCAAATCCATACAATTCTTCAAATTTCAATATCTTATCCATAGCCAGTCCTTTCCCACTGACAATACGTGTAGGAGCAGAGCTTTTCATCTAATTAATCACTTCTTGTAGCCCCTGACCATCTGAAGACGTTGACCAGTAAATTTTTCTCAAAAAAGTGCCCATGGACCCGGTAGAATTAATTTTCTAGATCAATTTCCATAGTTAACTCATGCTAACCACGCAGCGCAAGCATTAAAATGAGAGAGCACAAACTTGCTATATAGCTCTATAAAACGCCGATTGACTTCATTTACTTTATTATTTCGCATAAAATTGATCTAGAAAATTTATTCTACCAGATCCATGGGCACTTTTTCGAGAAAATTTTTCTGGTCAACGTCTTCAGGTGGTCAGGGGCTACAAAAAGTGATTAATTAGATGAAAAGCTCTTCTCCTACACGTATTGTGAGATAACAATTTCCACTTTTTTAGTCAACTGTAAGAAAGTGTCCTTTAAGTGGTAGACATATTAGCATGCTAATTTGTTATTGGCCGTCACTTTAGGAATTGACCAAAGCTTTAAAACTTTAAAACTAATAGTTACATGCTCACCATTCAAATATTCGCTCCCACTGTTCTTGTCCCTGTCCTGTATGGACTATATTTTTTTCGACAATTAGTGGCAAAATGAAGCATGTTGATTATTCAATACTCAACCATAATAATAAGACCAAGGTATTTAAATTATGTTTTTTAAATGTTAGCAAATTTTGTCAATAAAAGGAATTTTGATGGACTGAGCTAGTACAATCAGTCAAATAATAAGTTAATGTTCGTATAAATAAGTTGTGAGGGAAGGGCTTTAATTGGGATATTGTGAACAGTGACCGACCGCTAATAAGAATGAGATCTATAATTATGGTTCTTTAGTTATAGCCCATGGCTTATAGGGTGAGGTATACCCCATATACCGGGCATTGAATTCTGAGAAGAGCTAAAAAAAATGCGAAAAATGTGATTTTTATTGCGATTGAGAATAAAAATGTGATTTAATTTGTTTTTAAATATAAACTCAAATAAAATTAATTAATATTTAATTTGAATCATAAGAAACGGATTTAACATTTCTTTGACGTCGTTTCCGATCGAAGACATCCTTTTCAGAAGAGCAGAGCTGACAAACATAGAGCTGAGTACAGGGGGGGCCCCCACCGAAAGTCATCTGAAAATATTCCCAAACAGAATGTGAGAAAATAGTGCACAAGTCGTGAACTGTTGCAGCCTTTTGGGGATCGACTGCATTGTGTTGACAGAGGAAATCACAGTTAGTCACTGGTCCCGGATCTGCGAATGTGTTGAAACGGTTGACCCATTGCTTGGAAACATAGAACTGGAGCAGCGATGGCTCGTTTCGAGACAACTTCATCAGCTCTAGAGCTCTGACCCGACGCTTATTCATCTCGTCGTTGGACTTACGATAGAAGAGAACATAGGCGTCACAATTGGCCACTTGTTGCGGATCCACTGAAGTGACGTATTGGTCATCGAACTCATACCACACCTGATTGTATTGATTGAGTGAATAAGCCGTGTAATGACCCGAAGCTGCGGTTCCCAAATGACAGATCACTGCCACCAAGTCGTAGGTTGTGGTCGAGTGTGAGCCCTGTTCGCTGTCAACAGCCATATAAGAGGACATATCTAAACCTAACCATAAGTGGAGCAAAACATCAATCGGTTGGAGTGAAAACAAATCAGAAGCTTCGGAGGGGATTACCTTCGAGTGGGAACGAAACGTGACTCGATATTTTGGAGGAATACATGAGTTCGTGTCGGAAGCGCTTGAGATGAACGCTCAGTATTTCCGGTAATTCTAAAACTTTCGAATATTTGACTCCATTTCTTAATTTCTTACACTTTTCACAGGAATACATATTATCGCCTCTGAGCTCATCCGCGGAAAAGAAAGCACTCAAACAGTCCTGAAGAGTGACAGTCGGGCCCAAAATCCAGGCCATAAACCAGTCAACCCATTCCCAGAACCAGCTGTAGATTCCGGTGACGTTGTCTTTAGTCAAATCGATGAGAGAATTACTGATTGGAGGGCCGCCAGAGCTCAGGGTTTGGTTAATGTGGTGAAGATGTGAGAAGTGTTGCTGTTGTTGTCTTAACATAATTAACTGCTCTCTGCTGGGGATCGGAAGCGATAAGTCCTGAAAAGTCTCTCTTGTGGTCGAAATATTGTCACATTTGAGGCATTGAACGGAACTAAGGATTCTTCCGTCGAAGATATCGCTGATAATACTTCTGTAGGCCGTCACTCGGGTTCTACTCTTTTCGGTGCACATCTTTTTGGGACTTTGGCTTATTGTTGGTACTGATGGCGGTGTCGGACATGCATTTTGATCGCCACAGTCGTAGTGGTCACCACTCATCACAATATTGGACTCAACCGAGTGATTGGTTGTCGAGGCTATTGAAGAACCGATTGTAGGAACGGGTGATTCACAGTTAACATCCATTTGATTGATTGACTGAACGGGCGTTTCCTCATTAGTCACACCATTTAAATCATTTTCATCTTCGCCTCCGAAAGTACTCTTCTCCGAACTGAGACCGGAATCACAGGTTTCATAATCGGCGTCGGAATCGGTTTCTGAATCACTGTTGACATTATTAACACCACATTTGTCATCAGTTGTAGTCATGTCATGAGTTTTAGTGATGAAACGGGAGCCGTGGGCTAAACACACACTATCACTGAAATGGCTTTCCTTCAACTCTTCGTGCAACTGATCCAAAAAGCATCGCAAGAACTCCTGCGCGTCCTGTTGTGTGTATCCACGGAAGAGGGGAAAAATCGATTTAATTCCATGAGAGATACCGGTGGGCACCACATAAGAGGGCCGCCGATTGTCCCAAATCTCTTTCATAAGACGACAATAGCTTCGAGCGATTCCAGGCTTTCGAATATAGGACTGACAGTCGAGCATAAAACGGGTCAGTTGTGGACAATTGGACAGAGACTGAAGAGCAGCGTTCATATAACAACTGTTCCCTAAGTTCTGAAGACCAGTCAGACCTCTAGGCTTTGAATCCGGATCTAAAAGATAAAAATGAGAATCACTTGAAAATCATTTTAAATGAAGAACAAACCGATGAGCACTTCCTCCTCATCTGTGGATTCTTCGTCTGTGATGTCGGCGACATAGACCTGATTAGTCAGAATGGGTTTACTTTTGTCAACCGATTCTTTTTTGGTATAAATTTTTTGGTCACTTTTGTCGGCACCGGTGTTGTCGTCGATGAATATCTCTGTCTGACATTCATAGCACCAAATCCTGAAAGTGGTTGAGTTGAGTGTCAATCGATGGCTGCGATTCATCTGATAGTGTTGTGTCGAGTGATCACTCTTTCCTTCACCACAAGCGGTGAACAAATCACAAGAATCGGTGACACAAATCCAGAGATTGGGACCACTGGAGCCACACATTTGACAAGAGTTCCGATGGATTATGTCATCCATCGAAAAGTTGGCCATTTGTGAGACGTGTTCACAAGTGTTGTACATCACTGAAGACGACATTTGTTCACTATTTCACTGATTATCAAATATTTTAAACCAGATTTAGACAAAACATTAAATCAAATTGCGATCAGTTTTTGATTGAAACCCAATCAAAGTCTTCTCACAAATAAGAGATCTTAAAATCAAATTTAAGTAATATATAAAATGTGAATAAAGTTAACAATAATTTAAAGCAAATAAATATTTAGAAAACATTTAAATTAATTAAATTTGACTCAAATTCACTTATTTTCTGTTTAATGAGTCTTCACTTTTCGGGACAAACATTAAAGACGTTATCATTAACTGAGAGCCAATCACTCAATCAATGGTCAATCAATACTTAATCGGTAGGCCTTTGAGGAGAATTTGAGAACAAAACAATGATAAAGGACCATGCTCATTCTAATTCAATCCGATTGATAGTAAATTATTACAATAATTGAAATATAACTGAAATAAATGTAAGTCAGAAGTATTGGTATTTATTGACGTAATATTTGAAGTAATCTCTTAAAGTGATTATTGTAAACAAAGTGGAGATAATCTCTGTTTAATTGGTGTCACAATCAATACAATCAACAAGACTTGTGATAACTTATGATAACAGTTATTAGCAGTCATTTGGTGGTAATTATAATCTAATAAGTGATCGTCTTCTGGTAGAATCTGTTTGTTGACAATGAGTTGTTTGAGGGCACAAATCGGACCATCGATTTTGAACGCAGATCTCTCGTCTTTGGCCGAAGAATCCAAGCGTCTGATCAACTCAGGCGCCGATTACTTACATTTGGATGTAATGGACGGTCACTTTGTGCCGAATCTAACGTTCGGACATCCGATGGTGTCGTGTCTGAGGCGAGCGCTTCCTGTGACCACATTTGATATGCATATGATGGTGAGTGAGCCCCGCAAATGGATTACACCAATGGCTGAAAGCGGTGCCACTCAATACACATTCCATTGGGAAGCACTCAATACCACCGAAGAGGTCAACGACTGTATAAGACTTATAAAAGAATCTCAGATGAGAGTAGGGATTGCCATAAAACCGGACACTCCCGTCGAATCCGTGTTACCGTTTGTGGGGGACGTCGACTGTGTTCTGGTTATGACGGTTGAGCCCGGCTTTGGTCTGATTTTCCTTCGATTATCTCATTATTGACTCAAATGACTCATTTGATTGTCTTTCAGGCGGACAAAAGTTTATGTCAGGAATGATGTCAAAAGTCCAGACTTTGCGCCAAAGATTTCAACGCTTGGATATAGAGGTGGACGGAGGGGTCGGACCCCTTACTATTGATGAATGCGCCAACGCCGGCGCCAATTGGATTGTGTCCGGAACTGCTATCATCGGATCAGAAAACCCGCGTCAAGTGATGCAACTGATGAGAGACAAAGTTAATGACGCCATTCAGAGGTCACAACTGGAGCGCTGACCTCCTCTGCCTTTGTCTGGCAATGTCGGCTATATTACCTAGCTTATTACCTAGCTCAAAGTTCATAGTTCTTAGTCTATAGAAATGTTAATTTTTTATTTTTTTTTACTCAAATAAAATAAGTTTTGAATTAATAATTGAATTAAAAGCAAACAATTGTTTCAATTGATGGCAAAGTTATTCACTTTTCAATAAATGTCTCTCTTTTTAGAATATATTGAATATATTTGAGAAAATGTAAGCCAAGACAACTAAGGCAAATAAGCATGCTTATTTTACTATTTATATCTATTATAAGAAGCAGTTTGTGGCCCTCCCCTCCACTGAGGGGTTAAGCTATGAAAAACTATATCTAATAGGAAGCAATTATGAAACTTGGTCAAATGATTGTGTCAGAGGACTGAGTGGTTATGCGTTGGCGCACATCAGCTGTCATTAACTGCAAATGCATTGTTGTCTCGACCACTGCTTTAGGAAGAGTTCATTACTGACAACACTTCCATTTTTAATCTTATTTTAAACCGAATATTGATTTCCATAAATTCAATTGAAGATAAATTGTTGGTTTACTATTGACTTGTGTGTAATGGGCGAGAGAGGTTTAAATAACCATGATCAGTGTTCAGTGTAACCTTTAATGGGCTGACCTGTGAGTAAGTGATACGTATTTTGTGAGCACTGAGTGTTGAGTGCGTTCAGAGACTCTATTGAGGGCTGTATTGAGGGCTGTATTGAGGGCTGTATTGAGGGCTGTATTGAGAACTGTATTGAAATCCATTGCAGACTATGTTTTGTATGAAATATTGTGTCATTTGTGTCGACTCTGTTGACGCCATTTTGCTGTGAAGACAAACAGTTGGGAATCGTTAGAATTGGTTTATTTGTGACCAAATTGTTTTCCAACCAATTGTTGTCAATATTGAGTGAAGTGAGAGAAGTGTTAGAATCACTCAATTGCTCTAAATTTGATTAAAACTGATTTGAGGCCCAAATACTCGTCACATAAATCCCTGTTTTGTTGATGTTTTGAGTTGTCCTCAAAGTAAACGTTTCTCCGATTGGTTCAGTCTTTGAGTGACTCTATTTGTGACCAATTGTTTTCGATGGCCTCCAGTAGTGTGTCCTCGAGAAGTGAGTTCATTGTGGGCGCAAAATACCGATTGGTTCGGAAGATAGGCTCCGGAAGTTTTGGTGACATTTATCTCGGTATTGACCTTTATTTCCATTGTTTACCTCTATTTTGATCCCGTTTTGAGCCTTTGTTGGTCTCAACTGTTTTAGTCGAGGGTTTAAATGTTTGATTCATTGATTGAATTCAGGGATTAATATAACGAATGGAGAAGAGGTGGGCATAAAGTTGGAGTCGACCAAAGCGAGACACCCCCAGCTCTTGTATGAGTCGAAGCTCTATAAGCTATTGCAGGGCGGAGTAGGAATTCCTCACATTCGATGGTAAGACAATCCTTTCCACAAAATACAATACTAACGGTTCGTGTATTTGGTGTTAAGGTATGGACAGGAACGGGATTACAACGTTCTTGTGATGGATCTGTTGGGCCCGAGTCTGGAGGATCTGTTCAACTTCTGTTCGCGTCGGTTCACAATGAAGACGGTCCTTATGCTGGCCGACCAAATGATTGGTCGCATTGAGTTCGTTCACAACAAGAATTTCATTCATCGGGACATAAAACCGGATAACTTTCTGATGGGAATCGGCAGACATTGCAATAAACTCTTTCTCATAGACTTCGGACTCGCAAAGAAATATAGAGACAACAGGACTCGACAGCACATCCCCTACAGAGAGGATAAGAACCTGACCGGAACTGCCCGCTACGCCTCCATTAATGCACATCTGGGTATTACTCGACAATTGGCTTCTTTTGTCTCAAAGAGATGTCTTTTTTATGTGTTTTAGGTATAGAACAGTCCCGTCGGGACGACATGGAGTCATTGGGTTATGTGTTGATGTACTTCAATAGAGGGTCCCTTCCCTGGCAGGGCCTGAAAGCGGCCACAAAGAAACAAAAGTATGAGAAGATATCCGAGAAAAAGATGTCGACTCCCATAGAAGTGTTATGTAAGGGATATCCGGCAGAGTTTTCCATGTATTTGAACTACTGTCGAGGTCTGCGCTTCGAGGAGGCGCCCGATTATATGTATTTAAGACAATTGTTTCGGATTCTGTTCCGAACCCTTAACCATCAGTACGACTATATCTTCGACTGGACAATGTTGAAGCAAAAGGCGGCCCAACAGTCTGTGGCTCAGTCGGGCGGCTCCACACAGAACGTGACGGCCACTGGGGCTACCGGTGCTCGTTAGGGGCCACTGACTGTTGGGGTAAATACTTATCGAATAGAACTGAATAATCACTAATTGAATGCTGTCTTCACTCTGTATTACATTATAATTACAATTATTATTAACTCTTATTATATATTAATTGGTGTTTAACTTTCAACTCATGTCTGTTCTCAGAGTTGACTGTTTTTGCGTCTGATCTGCGATCGAGAAGACATTCAACTGATTGAATGTTAAGCCATTATTT
>JAQGBD010002183.1:0-11179 GCA_034698165.1 Punctoribates punctum
AAGTAACCAAAACACTCAAAATCAAACACACGACGAACGACCCGAGTCTGGACTCAGTCTCGGGTTTTTATACCCTTCGGTCAGCCCATCGAAGGGCCAATAGGAAGCGCTGTTAGGTTTGAATCGTCCGGTGAGTGACCGTTGAGAGGATCGGATTCCTCTCAACATCTGGCACTTGTTTACTTCGATTTTACGAGTGTTTTATGACTTCTATGACTTAGAAAAGTGTTTAAAAGCAAATAAAAGCTATTGGAAAGCAATGGATTTAACTAAAAGTATAATTAAGTAATAAAATAAAAGGAAAGATTAGTTGCTGTTAAGCCGCAGGAGACCGACATCTGGTGTTGAACCCTCTCGTAGGCGTCAATGAAGGGGTCGGCTCTTACAGTTCAACGGTACAAATGAATGAATGAATGAATGAGAGGCCAATTCCTATTGTTTACCAAATTTTAAATCTAATAATATATATAATTAATTTATTTGATGACTTCTCATACTTAGCGCCCCCAGAAGAGGAGCAGTGCAAATTCAACGGAAGAAATTACTTAATTGGCGAACGTCTCCAAATAAATAGGGAAAGGACTGAATGCAAGTGCATTATTCCGCCCGACTTCACATGCATTCAAAAGAGCCACGAAATTGTTGCCATAAAAACAGCCAAATCCGAGAACACAACCAAAGATTATATAAAGAAATTCCAAACTCTGCCAAAAATCCAAATAACCAACAGTTCTAACATTCCGTTTGCGAATATTCCTGATCTGAACCAAGAATCTAAATGCGCGCCTTTTATTCCGGGTGGTCTCACCTGTGCGGGAGTCAACTGCACCACAATCATTAACTCGGATGGATGTCAGGCGTGTAAATGCGATCAGCCCTGTCCTAAACTGAAGTGCGCTCGAAATTGCAATTTATTCGCTGTCACTCCCGGTGTTTGTCCTCAGTGTCGATGCGATTAACTATTGTCCCAAATGTTTATTCAAAATCAATATTCTCTAAAATAATTTGAAATTATATAAACAGTAATCAAATGGTAATTATTTTTTCTTTTTATATAAAAGCATAAAAATATGAAAACAATGATTAAATGAAATTTAATTCAAAGAATGCAATGTCTGAGAGGATGTGCCGCACAGTCCCTCTGTTTGTCAACTTTTGAGAAATCAATTCCATTCGTATTATTGGGAAATAAATTCATTTGTTTTTTCCATTTGGTTCTAAACGAGAGAAACAATCAATTGGTTTAAATATGAATTTAATTCCAAACCTTCTGTTCTGAAACCAGGTTTTGATTTGAACTTCAGTTAAATCCAAAGCAATCGAGAGTTCCATTCGTTTGCTGACACTTAAGTACTTATCTGTCTATTGATTGAAAACAATTGATTGAATACTCGATAAAAGTCCATAAACTTGACCCTCACCTGGAACTCGGATTCTAGTCTTTCCAATTGTTTGGTATTATAGGCCTGTCGGGGCTTCCGCTCCACATTATTCTTACGAATTCTTGCATTTGTTTTGCTCATTTCAAAACCACTTTTACCTGTTTTGAGTGATTCCTTATCACTGCATAATTTTTGGAAGTATTGGCAATAGTTTATGAAATCAATACAATTCTGATGACTGTATGAGACCTCCATTTTCAAAGAATTCATAGAAGACGAGGAGATTTCATAAAAATTTTGTTTATCTGTGAAATCATTGCCTCCAATGTTTCCATTAATTATATTATCGATTGAAAACTGAAATTAATAACGAATGAAGACATTTACAAACTAAAAGATCATTTTTAAAAGTCAGAGACAATACAAAATTCAGCGATTCTTCCACTTTTTGTAGAGGAAAACTCATTCATAGCTATAGTTATATGAATGAGATATCTATTGGAATACTTTTGGATGAGTACTGAATATAATTTACAGAATAATGAATTCTCCAAAAGTTATAAAATCAAATGAGAACTAACAAGTGTAGCAAGGTATTTTATTTTTGGCAAAATTAAATGGCATCGGCTATGGCTAAGGCTAAGGTTCGAGGGATTGAATGACTGATTAGATGAAAAGCAATACCTTTAAAGAGGATGTCTTCAGATTATTGTTGTTTTGCATTATTTTTGGTCAAATAAGAGGAGAACTGATTTAAATGAATCGACGGATAAAAACAATGAAAAGAGTGGAACCGAGTGTTTGCAAACTGATAATAGCGCTGATCGGCTATTCCTCGGCTATCATTGCAAGTATTGGATGGCGTGTGAGTCGAAGCCATCGGTGGTTTGCGTTTTGTTCATATAATCGACTAATAGTTAATATTTTGTGCATTTTGTGAGCGAAAACGCATTTTATTGCTCGATAATAGCCGTAAATGGTTTCTAATAGGGCTTTACTGCTGAACCAATTGTAAAGGAATTGCTCTCAATCTTCAGATGCTGTGTAAGAGTGAGAGGACTCAGCACTCAATCACTTTTATTTTTTGTTTAATCCTATAATTGGTTCAACACTTCTCACAAATGATTCAATTGTGTGGTGAGAATCGCAACATATGCCAAATGATTGCTGTCTATGGGCTGTGCGTCCGATGGAGAGGGAGAAGCATTTCCACTGTGGATGTGCTGACGGATGCAATCATTACTTTATTGCACATCAGATAAGTTCGATAAGAATTCGGTTAATTTTAAACATTTAACGGCTTTTCTTCTCATTTCAACTCATTTTTCACTCAATCACTGAATGAAAGATAATTTTTTTTTTCAATCAAAAGTTTTAATCGATTTTTTTAGAAATAAAAGACAACAAAATTTATCATTTATTACATAACTATTGGAATAAAAATTTCTACAGAAAAATAAAATAACAATAAATTTAACTGAAATTCAATTT
Organism: Punctoribates punctum; assembly: GCA_034698165.1. Taxonomy (NCBI): domain Eukaryota; kingdom Metazoa; phylum Arthropoda; class Arachnida; order Sarcoptiformes; family Punctoribatidae; genus Punctoribates; species Punctoribates punctum. Next base: position 2,874 of record JAQGBD010002183.1, read on the forward strand.
TATCCTAAAATAACATAATTTTTATTAATAATTGAAATAAACTAATGTTATATAAAATGGATTTTTAGTCACTTCTGAATAAAACTAATTATTTGCCGAAAACGATATAAACAAAAAATATATTTCAGTTTCGATTCTAATGTTTTGATTGAATATAACAATCAGAAGAGTATTTTCGGTCAAACATTTTCCTCTAATTCTTGCTTTTATTCGTTTTATACTTTATTTTCGTTTATATTCTGTAAACCATTCATCAAAACAGTTAATAATAGGAAAGAAGACACAGAAAGTTGTTATCAGATTTGCTCTTCAATAGTGGCGTCAATTAATCAGAGAATTCATTCCAAGAGTTTACGATTTTAAGAGCTTTTCTTTATATAGATTTTGATTTGTTTCCCAAACCATTTCATAGTTCTCTTAGAGTTTTGGTTAATAGTAATTATGTTTTCCATTGGAAACAAATATCATTTGGACTTCAATTTTGTATATATTTCGACAAAATATAGTAAAATATAATTTCATTTGTATTTGCATTCAATTTGTAATTGCATTCAATGATTAGGCGTACGATTGGCTGAACCTAAAGGTGTGGCAAAAATTAAAGTCAAAATCAATTTAAACAAATATTTACATAAAAACAGTTTAAGTCTAAGCTCTGAGAAGTGTTTGAATTGATAGTTGACTTTGAGTTTGATTTCTAATATCAAATGGTTTAACAAATTCAAGAAATTCAGATCATTGGCGACAGGAATGACAGTAACAGTCCGTAGAGTTATGCGGCGCTACTGTTTGTACACTCGGTATAGGATTCGGATAATAATGGGTTGTGTTCAGAGAAATACCTAAATATTTGCTTCGAGGCATTTCGCAGATCTCACAGTTGATGAGCGCCGAGTGGTTCTCAAACGTGCACTTCTCGCACATCCACTTCTGTCCCTCTTCGTTGTGAGGATGGGGTGACTGCGCGCCCATTAGTGGTGATGAAGAAGCAGAAGTGCCCGGAACCGGAGTCCTTGGAGACGCACTATTGGGACGGGGAGGAAGTTGTGGCGGCCGTTGAAATGAATGGCCTGCGAGGGGCGACACTGAATTCATTGATTGCTGTACTGTGGGCGACAACCAAACAGGTCGGGGCGCGGGGGGAACCTGTCGTAAGATATCACTATTGGAGGCACTGACTGATCTAAAACGTGGCGGCGGATAGAATAACGACTCTTCATAAGTCGGTGGTTGTGGCGGACGAGGCATCTGTTGTACAGGATATGGGGGATGACCTGAAGGAGGCATTCGAGGAGTAGGCGGAGGGCCCGCATTTCTGAGAAGTGGTCCGCGAGGACCGGGAGGAACATAATTGTAAAAGTTTTCGTCGGTCACTCCTAAAGGCATTTGTCCGGAAGCGTATAAATCGACTTCCATTGAAAGACAGTGACATTCAATACGAAGAGCTCTGTTCTCTTCCCTCAGTTTAGTCACTTTCTGAGCCCATTCTGAGTCTTCATTCCTGTCCCTCAGTCGCTGTCCCTCGAGTATCGTCACATCACTTTTCAAACCCTCCAAATAGAGCCTTAATTTCGTGGTTTCATTTCGGATGTGATCCAAACGAGTCATTTGATGCTTCTTAAGAGCTGTTCAGCAATGGTTCACAAATTAATAGATAAGTTTGTCGTCAAATAAATTCAAATCAATTGCAAACCTTCGACATAATGAAGTTCTTGAGATCTACTCATTTGTGAGGACATAGACTGCGACTGACAACTGTTGTGTCCGACAATGCTGTGGAGAGAGGGGTTGTTCCCGATATTGGCTGCCATTTGATCACTAAATTTTCAAAACAATACTTTAATTCGTTATCTATTAAATTGTTTGGAAAATTACCACAATTTTGAGACAAATTTTGATTAAGTCTTCTTTTGTATCAAATAAATTCAGTATTAATTTGAGTGAAAATCAATTAAAGTATTGTTTAAAACCAAATGAGAAGACATTTAAATGAAAACAAATGATTCAATGGATTGAAAGCATTACGTAATGACAATACTGTCAACAAATCGTTAAACAAATACTTTTATCAAATAATTTGTTATAAAATCAATTTTAGCCACAAATCATCAAATTTAGAACAATAAATAAAATAAGTAATGTATCAAGGCAATCTTTAATTTAGTTTATCCATCATTTTTAATTTCTCATTAAAATGAATGTTATAATGAAAATGAATAAAAGTGAAGGTAAGTCAAGGCCTGTGAGTCAGGGCTTAAGTGAAAGTATTGCAGAGAAGTCACAGATTCCGGGCTTAACTTCTCTTACGTTTTGAACCCTTTCAGTGTATATGACTTTAGTTGAGATTTCTTTTAATTTGATCCAATATTTTCTAAATAAAAATTATCTTCTAATTAAAGACCAGAGAACTGGCAGTTATATGGGTTCAGGTTTTTGTAAATAAGTTCCTTAAAAATTAGACTTAAAAATGCATTGATTTATGGTTGACATCGGATCCACAGTTCACGAGGACTATACGATCTTGTCCAAAAAAGTGACGTAACCTAAAATGTTTTGTCCATATTTTATGTTTTTTTACATGAAATGTGAACAAAAAATTTTTCACATGTAAAGGATTTTTGCTAAAACGTCACTTTTTTGGACGGGATCGCAGCCAATCCGAGAGCACTGATCGGATCCGATCGACTCCTCAAGAGATACACAACTGTAAGGCTTTTGGTTTAAGAACTTCTTGAAATCGGTTTAATTCGTACAGAAATCGATTAAACAATACTTTTGGTCACAAAACCAAAGTATAGACAAAACAAACTGAAAAAGTGTCGAATCTTTTTAATATATTTAATGATTATTCCAATAATTAAGTCAATAGTTTGTGTCAAAAATCGACTCAAACTAAAAGAGTCGTTGAATTAATATAAAGTGATTTTACAAATAAATTAGTGTTTGAATAAAATATTTAAAAATTAAGTAAAAGTCGCCAAAAATGCAAAAATACTGTAATTTTTATAGATTTTGATGCAAAATATGAGTGAAAATTGTTGTGCAAAATATTTGTCAAAAATTTACAAAATTTCTCAAAAACCGGGAAAATTGTCCACAAATTTCAGACAAAAAGTGAGACTAAACTAAATGCAAATTAAATGCAATCAAATGTTTATTTAAAATATATTTATATATATTATAGGGTTTTATATTCGACCGTCTTTTGGAGTCTTTGGACAAAAAATATAATAAAACAAAAATAATTTAAAATATATTGAATTTGAAAACAATATAAACACTGAAATACCGTTTTTTGATCAAAAAACCAATGAATTCAAAAATAGAGAAATATGTAAATGACTGTCAGGGGAGGGGATATCACTGCCAGTATTGGTAAACGCTTTCTATGGGCTTATAGTGGACGGGAATAAAGTATTGTTGTGTTTGGAACTGTTGTGCAGTACTGTTGGTCTGTGGGCTCTGCGGGCACTGGTAGTAGTAGACTGGGACTGGCTGTCTCTGTTGTTGGCCTCCAACCAAATGCGGGCCTGTTCTGTCAGCTCTATCTGGTGCTGTGTTCGGCCGCACGCAACCGACTGCCAGTGCCGTTGGAGTGCCGCTGATTTGCTGATAGGGGGCGTCGAATGGCTTAAATGGGAGGTTTGGGACACCATTCCGTGCGATACCATTAATCGCATTCCTTTCATTAGTTTGAACTAAAAATAGAACAAATATTTGTCATTAATCTGAAGACATGAGGAATGAGTGCCGAAAACAAAAAGAAGCCTAAAGTGAAGCTCTGATGTGCTCTCAATTTGTGCCAAAACTAATGCAGAACTAAAGCAAAACAAAACCAAACAATTTGTGTGCAAAAGCGGTGAACAAAGCGGTGAACAAACACGTGATGCGAATGTCCTGCAATTAAACCGAAACTTACGGGCATTTAAGTGATAATTGGGTTGTATTGAGAGGAACTCATCCCCAACACTAGGAGCGGCACAATTAGAGCACTAAACGATTAAATGGTTATAAATTGCAGTAATTAATCAAATAAATCAAATCAATAATCAAATTAAACGCAAAGCCTCTCAAAAGGAAACTCCAAAAAAGCACAAAAATACTAACTCTTCTGTGAGGTCTGACAGATGTTGAACAGGAGTGGAGCGGATGTACGCCTAGTGATGGACTGTTCCGCTCGTGACTATCATTAGTGGCATCAAAAGTAGAATTGGGATCACAATTGGTTTGCAAACAGTCGTAACTCAACGAATCACTTATGGGGTCGCGAAGTATTGACGGATGGATTGGAGGACTGAATAATAGCAAAGACGACGTCTCTTCGACCAGAGATTTACTCTGTTTTCGCATAATTCTAATCAATTCAACGCTAAGAATATAAAAAATTTGAAAATACCGGAGTTTCGATCAAATTAAAGCTGTCCTGAATGGGTCGCACAGGACTGTTAGGCGTTGTAAGGCCGGGAACGCTGACCTCTCCGCCGACACTCCACGTCGATGACAAACATTTTCGGGATTTACGATATGGAGAGACGTTCTGCAAACAAAACATTAATAAATGGGTTCCTAAACATTGGCGCCAATCAAATACCTCTTTGTTTATAGACTTGACTCCACTCACATCCGAATTGGGAGGCGTTTCAAAAGGGGTCAGCCATTGACTAGCCTTTTGTGTGAATCGCACTTTAAGTGGACTATTGCTCGTCGGCGTCGAAGTCAGTGAACGAATGGGTCCGTTAAGGAACTGAAAGTCAAATAAAACATCAAAAGAAGTCTAAAATTGAAAAAAAAACTGTGAATTACTTGAGTCGGACTAAAGGGAAGACATCTGTAATCTTGTGTTTGCGGAACAAAAGGAGTAGACGTCGTGTTAGAGAACATTTGATTCTCATTAAAGGGGTGTTTTGTCTTTTTCATTGATGGGGGAGTCGTATATTCGACAATAGTCTGCCTTCTTTTCAAAATGGAGGGATGAAAAATGGGTGATCCCTCAAAAGCATTCTTAACCGAACAGTTTTTTAGGGGTGAAGTAAGTAGAGGGCCGTCAATGGCTGAGACCAACTCTGAAACTGTGAAGTCGTTGAAAGCGCCGTTTGTAGAACAGGCCAATTCAGTCAACTCCCTCTCAATTACATCGGCGTTCAGTGGCGACAAAAGATCACTCAAATCGTTGAGTCCGTCGTCACTCTCGTCGCCGTCATTAGTGGTCTGGGAATCGATGGCATTCAGTTGACAATCAATTAGCGAACGATTGGCAGAAGAAATAGTTTCACAAAAGTTCTCAAATTGTTTGGAAAACGAAGAGTTGGAGAACAACTGAAATCAATTTGTTGTAAATAACTGACAAAAAAAGAAGTCAAACAAACCTGAAGTGAATTATCCGAAAACTTAGTCATTGTTCGACTCTTTTTGCTATTTCTTCGCTTTTGTGGAACATTAGGCGATCCTCTGAGCAAAGCCTCAGCCTTTCGCTTAAGGGTTGAGTTCCAATGGTTTTTGATGGCATTGTCTGTCCGTCCGGGCAATAGTTTGGCGATCTTTGCCCACTGATTACCCCATTGCTGGTGGGCTTCTATTATAGCCATTTCTTCGTCCTCAGTCCAGGCGCTCTTAATTATATCCGGATTCAAGTGGTTGTGCCACCGCTCCCGACACTGTTTCCCAATACGTCCGTCCAAATGCTTTGCAATTAGTGTCCACTTCTTAGGGCCGTATTTGTCGACCAATTCCATCACTTTTTCGTCTTCCTGTTCGACACACAAGGATTTGGTCACAAACCGAGACGGAGAGGAAGTCGTCATTTGAGAGGTAGACAATGGACTGACCTGTTTGGTCCAGGGACCTTTCACTAGACGGGGGTTCACCACTTTGTCCCACCGCTGTTGACATTGAATATCAGACCTGTCATTGAAATGCTGAGCGATTGTCGGCCACTCGTGTTCGCCATAACTGTCGACTAAAGCCTTGAGTTTGTTGTCTTCCTCTTTAGTCCATTTGCCTCTATTTATGAACTTTTTATTCAAGTTTGGAGTACTCGACGGCAAAGAACCCAAACTTGAGGTCGAAGTAACCAACGCTTCAGTGGAGGAAACACTGGATTCGTCGCCGCTTTCTAACATCACTTTAAACACTAAGACAAGAGATAAAGACAGCGATCAGATGAAGTAAAAGAAGAACAGAATCGAAGAACAAAATCAATGCAAACAATAAACAATTGTCTCGCGTTTCGGACAAACCTTTTGTTTGAATACAATGTTAGAGAAAAACACATAAAAACATAAACTTTTGTTTATTTATGTAATCGACAAATGATTTATTAATTAATGATTTGATTAAAATTATAAATAAATGATTATAAGTAAAGACAATTCACTAAATCATCGATTAATTACCCAATTTATTACATAATTTGCGACAAAATAAAAGTAAAAATATATGAAATGCGCGCAAAACAGACAAAACATTTGCCTCACATTTGGCTCACATTTGGCTCACATTTTCAAAGGAAAGACATCTGAGAGTCGTCTGAGCGCACAGTCCTCTCATTTGATGAGATATTTTCAAACCTCTCTTTCCTCCCTTCCTATTGGATGTCTAGACCGACAGTCAGACAATAAATTGACCGTTAGATTGTAGCATGCTAATTCTCATTATTCATATTTGGCTCAATTTATTATTCTCTCCTCTCATTCATTCATCCATTCATTCATCCATTCATTCATTTTTTCGCATTAGGAGTGGGTGCCATCATTTTTCTAAAATAAAATGAGATAGCTCAAATTCTTATGTGTTAGATAATTTTATAAAATCTGATAAAATCTGTAGTTTTAAATTAGATGAGTTTTCTCTCAAATGTTTTTTTTTTTTTTAATGAAAATGTAGTCTAAAATTAACCAGTTTTTCCAAAATTGTGCATGATCAATTAAGTGGTTTACTAATAAAATTATCTAACAACTCTTTGAACATATTTGAACATGATAAAACCTAAATAAAGTACAAATCAAGGCCTCTATATATTATTGACAAACTATTTGAAGATATACTACATATTTGTGTACAGAATATCCCAGAATAGGAACAATTGATGTGTACTCTCATAGAACTCATAGAACTATATTTCATATCTGTTTCGGTGTTTGCCGTTAAGAAGTGCTTACAATTAGATCTAATCTCATCTAAAAGTTGACAAATAAACTAATCTAATGATAATTTGAAGTGAAATTCCCACGAATCCACTCCTTTGATGTCAACAAAAGCCTAAATTCGTTACCATTTCCTCGAATATCATAAAAATGAGATAAAAACAAAATATTTTTAAACATTTCAATCGATTGAATTCAATTCACAAAAAAGTTAAAAAAGTGATGAAATTATGACATTAATAGTAATCAGACGTTATTTATGTTAACGAAAGACAAAATTTTGTGGAAGTCCTTCATATAAAACAAATGCATGCAATCAACAAAATTTCTCAGAAAACTAGACTTAAACCAAAATAAAAATACTCGACTCATGTTTTTAATCAATTTTTATTACACACAAACATACTATTCAAGAGAGTGTTTAAGAGGCTTACCTAAGGGGGGCATAGCTTCAGACCAGGCGCTACGTCATAGTTATTACGCACTGTCTAACTGTCATTAAATTGATTGAAAAACTGAATGAATTTTAATTGACTCAAATCATTGTCTCGAATAACATTTTTAACTACATTTACAGAATGTAATATGTAGTATATAAGATGGTAACTAAATAAAGTTAAAATCAATTAGAAATTTATCGACACTTAATTTACAATTAATTTGAATCTCAAATTGAGTAATATTTATAACAAAAGTGATTCTAAATTAAGAAAATTGATTTATTCATTGACTTCCTTCTGAAAATTGGATTTTCTTCTCACTAATCGATTAAATTAATAATTAAATAATTACTTAATATTTGACGAAAAACTATAGTAAATATTTAATTTCGAATATAATTTGAAGTTCAATCTTTTTGATGCAAATAAATCTGTTGCTTGCATAAAAAACACGATTAAACTGAAAAACAATGTTTTCGATTATGATAGATTGTATAATTCAATTATCTTTTCAAGCCTCAATTATGAAATTTATATGAAATTGAATATGAAAATCAAAGGTTATCAAAGGCGTTTGCAAACAGTAACATGAGAATTCAATAAAAAATTAATAAAAATGAATCAAACATATTTGTTGGGTTTTAAATGTTTTGAAAATGACGATCTGAATTTCCAAAGGTATTGCGAATATTGCGTCACTATAGCTGAGGTATAGCTCTATACA
>JAQGBD010002184.1:0-11178 GCA_034698165.1 Punctoribates punctum
TCTGTCTCTCTGTCTCTCTGTCTCTCTGTCTCTCTCTCTCGCGTGTGATTTAATGCTTAATTGAATAACACTTTAGTGAGTGATTAGCTGTTGATTGACAGACATAACCAATAATTGAAGGAATTATGCATTCATTGAATATGTGATTCAAATGACTAGTATTTCACGAATAGGTTCTCTTATTGTCAAATATCTGTCTGTCGTTTCACTTCTATTCTAATGTATTATTCGAGAAATCAATTGTAATTCAGAGACGAATAAATACATTTTCATATATTATTGCAATAATTCTAGTTTTATATCATATAATATAAGAATTGTATTTATATATGAATTGCAAAGCATTTTATTCATTCATATATTCAATATTCAAGCAATCGGTTTACTAAATGGCTTCCCGTTTACTGCCTCTGAAAATCAATTTAACTGCTGTTAGAGTCACACAAGAAATCATTATTTATTGGGCGCATCACTAAAATCTAATATATGTTTAGTTCTATACATACATTGAATGCCTATAATATATTACATTTGCATTATTGCCAACCAATACAACCACTCGTTATATAACATATTCATTCTCTGATTTTTCTCTCCTGTCTTATTCCAGGACATGATTAATGATTTTTGTATTTTATATATTGTTTTCTCAAAAGTAATTACTCAAAATAGGCTCAAAATCTTTAATATAACATTTAGTTTCAATACTTCCATTCACTCCTTTTGATAATTTCAATTTTAAGCTTGTCAATTTTCCAAGTTTTGAGATCATCTTCGGGTGAAATATGTCCTCTCTTATTCAAATGACGAGTTGATATATTTGTGCCTACATTTGAATTGGCATTTATTCAATGCATGAAAAGCAGGTAAAAACAGTGGACAAGAGTTAAAAAGCAATTCAATGATTTTTTGGACTGTTTTGAAGCGAATTCATTCTCCACTCTCTTGTTGTGACTCAACTCAGACTTTACTTTGAAAGTTAGATCGCATGCAATATATTTATTTTGATTTTTCTCTTCTGGTTATTCTTTCCCCACATTTGAGCCATTATTGCAGACTAGGAGTCAGTGTGTGAGAGAAAATACAATCTCTCTCTCTCTCTCTCTCTCTCTCTCTCTCTCTCTCTCTCTCTCTCTCCTCATCCCTCTCCCATTTCTGTGTGTGTGTTCGCTCACACATCTCACAGAGATATTATTATTTTATTCAAAGGTAAATGTTATTGAAAATGAATTTCCATCTTTTGCGTGCATATTATTTATTCGTGGAATATATTCGGATATCTTTTATTACGACTACTTTTCTCTGTATTTTTCATATATTATATATTTTTATTCTCTTTTCTCAATCCAGTGATGCATACAATGTGTGCGAAAAAGTTTCTTCAAATGTCTAATCTTCCACTACTTGTGTCTAACATTCATATAATTTGACGATAAATTCAATATATATATGAATATTAGTATACCTTTCGGTTGTGAAAAATATCTTTTATTGCGGTCACTATAATATTAAAATCGCAGCCATAAAAGCATACGTGATATTAGCCTAAAACAGCCCCAACTGACCAAATAAAAGCAAATTTCACTATTTTGACCCTATTTTTAATATTTTAAAAATATTATTTACTTATCTGAAACTGGAATATGATTTTTCATATTTCAATCGAAACTATTTCTTCAAAAAGTAATACTATTTCACAATAATATAGACTTCAATGGATTCACTCTTTTTATTTGCTTTATTATAGAACTTATTTTAATGAATAAAAATATCGTTAAATGTTTTTCACTACTCATTGGTCGACGAGATTTTCCAAACATTTATCTCAAAAATATTGAATAGAGTTATAAATTCTCAAATTTAAGCCATTTTTCAATTGATGTGATTTACTGTTAGATTGGATTCAAGTCTATCGAAAGTGTAATTCAACGATCAGTTATAGTCAAGAATATTCTTATGTGGGAATAAAAATCAGTTTTTATTGAATGACTGATCAAATTCTCAGAGCATTTTAATTTGATTGACTCCAACACAACACAAAACACATTTGGAACTGATTTATGGCCTTTAATTCAAACAAATTCTCAATTCAGTGTTGAATACAGAATATATGAAATCGAAATACAGAGGAAATATAGAAAATATTATAGAAATTGATTGTTATTTTTCATCATTCGCTGCTTTAAAGTCAAAAGCGAGAAAAATAATCAAAAATTTTATTCAATCGCTCAGTCCTTGCATTCAAACATATGATTTGGTGAATAAAATTCAGCCGATAATAGTCTGAATTTTGAGGCCAACAATGAATGAAATATTGAATGATTAGTAAATTTATATTTCCATTCAATTTCAGAATTTTTCAAATCAAAAAACATTGTGTCTATAAATCATAGTTTAAGCGCAAAACTCTAAACTTCAAGAGTTCTACAATTTTTGATTATTTTAATTAATGCTATTTAGAAGTCTGTCTGATATCCATATATCAAATCTAACGGCAGAATAGATGTTGAGAGAGAGAGGACATCTTGTTTGAGGTCATTAACCTCCTGTTTCAAACGTCCCGTCCATTGAAAAGTAAAAAAGTTCGGGGATTTTAATGCGTTGAGCCTTAGATTCAGTATTGAAAAGCAGGCGATCGGGAGACACACGAATAGCTCACTTCAGACTCGTGTCTCTTTTTTTTGTCGGCGAACCCACTTATAAACACTTTTGTAGTCTGAGTCCATATATTTCTATTTTTGAATTTCAATTGAATTTAATTGAATGAAATGTGCTAGCTCTCAAATCATTTATCTGAAAATACATTAAGTTTATTCAGTTTTTTGTTATTGAAAAGTTCACAGTTTTAGCTGATATAGAAAAAAATATTCCGTTGACTATCCTTGCTCATCTCCAATCGGTTGAATGGTTAGTCAACAGTTATTGTCGAAAGATTTGGTTAAATGAGAATAAATGTTGAAATATTGTATATCTTGTATATCATTATTCATTTGTCGGCAAAACAATGATTTATTTGTTTATGTGTAGTAATATTGATACGAGAGTTATGGTCATCCGAGTCATCCGAAGCCCATTGAAAGTCGGGTCAATTGTGCATATATTGAATATAACTAATATTTTTTGCAAAACAATATATTGTGATTTGAGAGCAATATATGGCTGCGTATAGTCTATATCTGTTCTCAAATCACTTTTCAACATAAAAACATTGATCTTTTGCTTATATTCTAAGTATCTCTGAAGTGCATTAAGTCCAAGACGTCAGAGAAAAACTTTTTGCAGAATAAAAACACATTAAGAAAACAAAATAATGTCAAATAATGTCCACTTCTTTTCCATGCATTAGGAAAACAAAACATTATAAGAATATTCTTAAAATATATATGTATTTTGTAATACATTATTACACAAATACTGGCCTTTCATTCGCTTTTGTTTCACTTATGTTTCATTTTATCTAATGTTTTGGATAAACCCAGTCATCATTGGATTAAAATTTTCCAGTGAGAGCTGCTTTATCTTATTTTCATTCCTACTCTCAGCCTTCCGGTGCCTTTTCCTCTTCTGTAGCAAAAACAATGACCAAGCATAATTTCCCCCCAAGTCCATTGATAGATGAAAAACAACATTTCAAGTCTATTCACAATGCATTCAAAACATGCAAACTTACAATTCTCGGCATCAAATACACATCATATCAAGAAACGAATGTTCTTTATAAGAAATTCATCTTGGTCATGCTTATATATGGAGATGTATGTATGTGTTGTCCATTTTAAGCTAATGCCATCACAAATAAAATAAAATCAAAAAATAAAAACCTTAAGAGAGGAGAAAGTAATGCTTTTCTCATATATTTGATTGTGTTTTAGAAGAGAAAAATATTTTTGATTCACTATTTGTTTGATTCCCAAAAATACTTATTCATTATTTCACTCAAAACACTATATTTATTCGGTTTTACTTTTATTCAAATAATTTATTATTTTATATTTTGATACATAAAACGCAATAATTTTTGGAAGAATTGAATCCACGAAATAATATATTTATTTGAAATCAATTTGGAGATAGAAATCAGTTGTCATGCAATCAATGCAAATATGGTTTTCCAATACATGTATTCATTGTATTCATCGGAAAATAGGAAATAATTCAAAATGTTTTTCTCCTAAAGTTGTGTTCGTAACGCATATCTATCGAAAATTGTTGAAAACATCAGAGAAATAATAGTATCGATTATCTCATTTTTATATCAATGACCAAATTAAAAGAGTCTTGATCATTTCAAAATATGTGAACATCCAGTTAATCATTCGAATACTTTTTTCCGAAAATCAGTATCAGTTAATTAATAGTATTTAGGCTAATTGAAAACCTTAATGATCGAGCATGGTAATCATTTTGGTTAAATTCAATCACCAGTAGATTAATCTTTGGGGACAAATGACTAATTCGGTGATATATTTGGATTCGGGTAATAAAGTTTTGCATAAATACGATAAAAATCATAATATTTGTCGAATAAATATATTGAATGCGAATAAAGTTTTTATAGCAGTTTTGAGGAGAATTTGATTTTGGATTTTATTGCAAAACTATTGGATTAAATATAAAATATGTTATATCTGTCTGACTGTTGCTTAAAAGCAATTCATAGCATAACTTATTTGATGTAAATATCCTGAAAAGTGTTTATAGCTTGTGTTGAAATATATTGAAAGGGAATCTCACAAATATCTCACAAATACCTTATCTATAAGTTTATATTTATGCAGTGATTCTGTGAATATTTATATTTTATGCCTTATATTCTATGTATAAAATATATTCCAAAGAAAATCTCAGAGAAAAATGGATTTTCGAGTAAAGCGTTTCGGGAATGAGAAACGGATTTCAACTCTAAAATGCAAAGGAATTTACACAGATTTTACTGCATAAATAGCAAACGAAAATTGGAAGCACTTGCAGAAAAAACATAGTAAAGCACTGGGAGATTGTCTGATTTGATGCCCACTGTATTACATATTTATTCACGCATTCCGTCTGAAGAGAGCGAGAGTTTCAAACTCTGAATATTCGCCTTATTTTTCTGATTGAATGCTCACAAGAAGAGACTCTTCTGACTCTGATTTGTTAGATAAAAGTGAACACAAAACAAATCAATTCTGTTTTGATAGTCAAAAATTTCCATCAAATATATTACTCAAACTCTCCAATTGTTAGTGACTTAAGCTCTCCAGTCATTGGAGAGTCCAATCATTGTTTGCAATCAATTCGAAAATATTGTAATCATTTTGAGTTCGCTGTTAAAGAATCGATAAAATAATTGAGAACTCGATTAAAAGCAATTAATTGCCAAATAATTGAGTTTAGTTACCAATGGCTGAGTTATATACCATTTGATTGTTACCTTTGCCTGAATATTGAAAGTTTGTGTCAGACCTTATCTACTAATGAATTCTGTGAATTGTCTTCCATTCGATGCTAATAATGATTGAATTCAATTAATTATTCGTCGACTTATTGGAAACCCTTTTCCATACTAAGTCTTGATGTGTCACAACAAAGACAGTGACGAAGAGCTTAAACCATAGGATAGAAGACAGAATAGGAATACATTTGTAGAGAATGTTGTGGATTGGTACATTTGTACATGTTATAATAATTATAATGTCAATGACTTTATTGATAAGACTTTATGGAAGTGTGTCGTTGTTGTTGAGAAGGTGAGTGACAGACATAGAGCCGCAATGTATGTATGCAAAATACAAATAGCTCTTGTTATGGTCATTGGCAAATGTCTAACCGATTTGATCCCTCTTCTTGTTTATGACCTCTTCTTCTGTAGAGATCACTTGTAATGGCTATTATAATATGTTTGGAGCGCTCAGGACTTCATTTGGTAGTCAGTCATTTGGCTGTCCTCTGTTTTCCGTCATTCAAACCGTATTATATTTGTGGTGCCGTTGTATTGAAGGCATGCAGTGCTCGTCACTTGTGATGGCTGTGCAATCATTTCGATCATATTCTCAATGCGTTCACTTATATCAGTGCTGATAGTCTTAGGGATTGCTATTTACTCCATAAATGTAGCGTAAAAGAGGATGACTGCCGTTAGACTTAGATCAGAGACAAAACTCTCCGATTGAATGCCAGAGCGAGACATCAGATATAATGCCTCTTCTTTTGCTCCAATTTATTCACACATTTGGCATAATTCTTGGTATTCATTATTCTGACCAAACATTTTCTTTTCTCATAAAATATATTTGGTTTGAAAATAAATTTTATTTCTGTTTGATTTCAGTGAATATCTTCCGAATAAATATTTATTTTTCAAACTCATTGTTCTGATTGTGGAAAATCCAAATTTATTTGTAATATTCAGGACTCTATTTGTGTAAATGAGTGCATAGTTATGTTGGAGTGAAGTCAGGAGTGGTATAAATGGTAAATGGCATGAATGTTGTGCACAGCTATTATGCATTTGTCTTTTGTTGTGATCTTATGTTATATTCTTGTCTTCTATTCTTATATTCGTATCGCAAATAATATACTTTTCTTTTTATGTATGTATTTCTAGTGATATATCCGTATATAAAGATTTATATATGAGATGAGAAAGCGATATAAGCAGTGGACAGTTATTTAGCGTATAGTCGAGTGCAACCTAGAATCACCCGTTTCACTATTCTTTTCCGGTTGGCCGGGCTTTTGACTCTGGCTTCTGATCTTTTAGCTGCTGGTGCTCTGCACACAACGACGACATTACCATTTTATGCATGGCCTCAAAGCTAACCATACGTTTGCATTCGGTAGTGCTCTATCATCATAAAAGAGACCATTCCATAGAGCACAGAATGAGAGAGATGGGAGAGAGATGGGAGAGAGATGGGAGAGAGATGGGAGAGAGAGGGGAGAGAGAGAGAGAGAGGGGGAGAGAGGGAGGGAGAGAGAGAGAGAGAGTGGGGGAGAGTTGTGAGAGAGAGAGAGAGAGAGAGAGAGAGAGAGAGAGAGAGAGAGAGAGAGAGAGAGAGAGGGAGATTTGTTTTTCCTCTGTTTTATTCTGGTGATAGTCAACGGCGGACTTAAAGTTGATTTTGTCTGCAGTGATAAATGTTTTGTCTGTTGAGAGGACCCACTGGTCATCATTTGCAACATTCATATATGAGAATCACTGCTTCACTATTCAATGCATTCATTTTTTTGCATAGAAATAGCGTTTCTGATGTTTGACAGAAGTTGTTTGTCACCCAAAACTTGACTGAAATTCTGTGCAAATACTCACTTATAGTCAGTATTGCCTCAAAAACTGATTTTATTTTTCTTTGTTTTTTGTCTCTATTGTTCTTCACTGTAAAACATCTATGAATATATCATTTGGAGTGTAGTCAGACTCTAGCCATTGATATATGCAATGGTTGTGCGCTCTTCAGTTGATGATGAGATACCATTAATCTCTTGGCATTTAGTGAAAAGAGCACTTCAACTGATGCTCTTTTTCTAAACAGTGGCCATCAAAATAACCAAATAAAGGCGACCTTTGCATTGAGAACACATCCATTCCTGAAATGCATTTTTAAATTAACTTTTTTTCTCAAAAAGCCTTTTAGTGATCTCTATATTATTTCATATGCAATGAATAGATATTGCGATGGCTTTGAACTAAAATTAATGACGATTTCCAACAGATTTGTTGTCATCGGATAATAATTTAATCGTAAAATTTGAATAAAAGTGGAGTTTATTCAAAAGTTATGGAAGTTATTCACATTTTTCATTCCGGTTAAGTAAAGGCATCACAAATTGACATCAGTTATAGAGAAGAGAGAGGGAAGAGGTTAGCACTGAATGAATGAACAGTTTTCAAAAATCGGTGACAATTGGGTTGAACCTCAAAGTCAAATAAAGTGTGTTTCGCACAACACTTTGCAGTCATAAAAACACAATCAAAGCAATATGTTATGTGTCACACACTTACATACATCATAATCCCAACTCATACCATAACCCCTCTCCCATTAAAGGGGGCCACAAGTTATCCACAATTTTATCAACCTTTTCAACAATTGATTCAAAGATTCGATAAAAATTGAAAATTATAAGAAACCGGGTAACCAATGGATGCTATTTGATGATCAAGTTGCTTCTCTTATTCTTGACAAATTCAATCAGATTGATTATATGGAGCTTGGTGCTTACACGTGTTTTGTAGACACTGTCTCTCCCTAAACATGATCTCCTACTTTCACTGTCTGTACTCGAGTCTACTCCCTCTCCGACAGGCAGTTCTCTCTCCGCACACATATTAGATAAATGCGTATATATTTTAAAATTTACTCGTCGTCTGTCGTCATAATAGAGCCGAAACAGTTTAAAGTCCTGTAAATCCCACTTTAAAATAACGGAAATATCAAAGCAGTAGAAAAACTTCTCGTCTTTTTCGGTACGACTCAGACAATAGAGCGTTGGGTCTGTGAAACCCCGACTCGCGCTCTCTCCGCGACATTCAAATTACTTCATCTCATTTTTATACCTCTCTTCCCGGTTCCCCATATTTTGTTCACACGTGTGACCATTGAATGATGTTTTTGTGCAGCGATTCCTCTATTTTTTTAATGTCCTCTAATTTTTCATCCAATTTTCAATATATAAAACCAATTCATTTCTAGTTTTCATATCTCAGAGTTTTCGTAATAAAATCAAAAAATAAAAATTTTATTTGAATCTCAACTGAAAACTTTGATTCCTTTGTCTACCTATAAATGTATCGCAAAATATAATGCCATTCGAGTACAGACTCTGTTTGCATAAAAATTTTTGACTTTCACTCCAAATAAATGCAAAGGACTCTTACATATAACGAAGCCCTTAAGGAATCGATGAATAATGTAATTTACTTTATTTAAACTCAAAAAATAGAATAAAAAGTTTCTCTTCACGAATGATATGCTTTTCTAGTGTTTGTAGTGTTTGTCTTTGGGTAACAAACATTGAAAGACATATTCTATTCAAATAACATTCAAATCAAATGCAATGTCTATGATATGCATCACTCGTTTGCTACCAAACTCTTGTCTTACATAAAGATATGTTACGCGCGTCGCAGAAAAGACAACACTTTTCTTATAAGGCTTTCGCATGAATTTGATGTGAAGACAGTCGCAAAACATTAGGAAAGAGAGCGTTGAAGCGATTGTTGTGCGCCTTCAATGAGAAGCAAATGCATCGCATTATGCATATTGTCTCTCGATTTGCATAAGAGGATCAAATGCTGCGCATATTTTCACCACTGCCTCCACTGCCTCTCACTCTGACTCACTCTCAGATCACAGACGCATAGCATTGAAAACTTTGCACTGTTTTTATTGCCTCACTTTTGCCGCACTTATACTAAACTTATATTTTTTGCCTAAAAAAACGAGGAAAACGAGGGAATAAAAAAACAGAAATTTCAATTAAAATTGGCAACAGAAGTGACCAGGGTCTATTCATTCTAACAATAAACATATCTGGTCAATAAAACAGTATGATCCGGAAAATTCCTTTTTTCTAATTAATAAATTAAGAACACATGAATGAGGTTAACAAATGGATAAGGGTGACCAAGATGATTTCTTATTTGTTTATTTAATTTAAAATAAATTTAAATTTTCGCTCAAATATTAAGTTTTATTTGAAAAATAAAATTAATTGTAATTAATTTGATTAGAGCCAGGAATGAATGGTGGGATGAACGGTGACTTGTCTGACACGCAGGACAGCAGGTCGAGCAACGATTCCGGCGATTTGGGTCCCGACGATGACAATAGTCTCGATTCAGATAAAGCCCTCAATTTGGTAAACACTTGATTTCTATAGATTTTCCATTCATTTAATATTTGATATCATTTTGAAGTCATTTTTCTCGAAATTCCACGCAATTGAGCCCTCGATTCACGCGATGGTCGGCGTAGGCATTGCTCACAACAACAGTCCTCTAAATAATAATATTAGTCGATTGGAAAAGGCTTCAAACGGAAGTCCTTTCTCTAAATTAACCCCTAATTGCAATTCAAATAAATTTGGTGCAAGTGATAGGAATGGAGTGGGAAATGCCATTTTGGGGCAACAGATGAGTTCGCAATTATCTCCAAACACTTTGGCCACAGCGGCGGCCGCGTTGGCCACTGCGGCCGCCACTAATGGCATGTCTGTCAATCAACTCTTATCTCAGGTAATCATTAATTATGTAAAACACAATTCATTATTAGGAAGAGTTTGTAGTTATCAGAGACAGACTTTCTCCTCAATTACAGAATATAATCTATTTTAATAAAAGAGAGAATTCAACTTTAATCTTGTTCTATGAATTTTCAGTTGATGGCACAGGCAGGTCAGCAGCAACTTCTAATGCAGGCCGGGTTAGCTCAACAGTTACAACAGGCCTCAAAGGTATGATATAATGAGGAATGCCTTCTAAGTTAGGACTGAATCTTATCATCGGTTGGTTAACAGATACCGGTGCCCAACACGTTGTCGGGTCTGAATCCACAGAACACAGATCTGCAACAACTTCAGCAACAGTTACAGCAATTACAACAACGGCAGCAAAACCTTCAAAATATCCAACCATTACTTCTGTTAGGGGGTGGCGTACAACAGAGTCAGTTGGGAGGAATGGCCGGACAATTGGGTCAAATGGGTCAGTTACCCACCAACTTGCAACAATTGCAAGCTCAACTTCTTCTTCAAAATCAAGTGAGTTTCTATTAATTTAATATATATTTCAATATTTTAATTAAAACCATAGAAATCAAAGAATAATTTTAGAAAAATATAGACATTAAAGTGATTTACATTTCACTCCAAATCGGAGTACAAGGGATACGAATCACATAAATCGTATATACTTTCAAATGTTATGATATGCCCTTGCATATTATGAGGGAGTCATAATTTTATATGACTTATTAAGGAGCAAGAACATGTTATTTATTGCTATATTTAAACTTTTAGCTCAGACTATGACTACTTTAGACATTTAGGGTTGACTTCTATGAGGGACTATCACTCAGTGGTTCACTTTTATTCCAAATGCAAACCAATTGATTATCATTTGAATGCAATTTAATGAAATTCCAACCGTTATGTGTAGGGTCTGTTGCAGCAAGGTCTCTTTCAACAAAGTTTGCA
>JAQGBD010002185.1:0-11178 GCA_034698165.1 Punctoribates punctum
CAAATTCCATAACATTTCAGACCATATCTACACAAAAAGTGTTAAATCAGTGTCTCTCAGATACAGACACTAAATAACAAAATGATTCATACATTTGTGCGAAACAACAAAATGAATGATACAAATGGAGAGATGGGGAGAGAGAGAGAGAGAGAGAGAGCTGGTGTTTGGAATAAAATAATGTCTGATCGTTTCGGATGAGATAATTAGCAAAGAGAGAGAACCAATTGTTCGTAAAGTATATTTGAAACGAACATAACTGAGAGGAGTATTGAGTGTATGTTTGCAGAGACTGGCAGTCATTGGTCTCTACATTCATAGAGTGTAATATCCCTGATATGATCCACGATATGCCACATTAACCATCTCTGTGTAGACATTACCGACCACTCTGTCGATAGTGTTGATGCAGTGCAGTGTCAGCTCTTGCTTTTGTCTCAGTTTATCTCAGTCTCTGCTAAAGAGCTAACAGTGATAACAGTGTCGAACAGTGCCATCATATGAGCCATGCATTAGTCGTTTGCCAATTGGATGCAAACACTGTTCACCACTTTTTATCGACGAAAACATCTCTTCTTCGCCCAAAACGAGTCACTGTTTTTGCTATCAATCATCAAAACGAAGGCATGTTTTTGATGTGTTTTCTCTGTCGATGTAATGCCTGTTTGGCTGCGGAGGAGTCTATGTGTCGGTGCGGTCGTTATTATTGATGATTTACATAATTGTCAGACAAGCAGTCATACCATTCGAACCCTTCTCTCGTTTTCATCCCATTCTTGTCTATTGTAGTGAAGTATATGAAAGTATGCACAGAACACAACCCTTCGCACAGTCAGCCACTCATTGATCCTTATTATGGTATCTCTTGATTTATGCGACACTACTATAGCTTTTTTAGATAATGCATTTGTTCCTATGGGGAAAGCCATACATTGACGACAGTAAAGACACAGTCACTCAAATAATTGGCTTCTTTTTTGATATATTGTTTGCTTCACTCAGTTATAAGTTATTTATTTGCAATATTTATGGCCATAACTCGACTGATATGAGTGAACCCGATCTCCAGCTCTTATCTACTTAACCAAATTGCATGATATTCTTCATCCATTCGGAGACTAACTCAACATTTTAAATGAATATCACATAAAAACCCCAATAGTTTTATAAATAATAATTACTATTAGACTATTATCTGATGAAACGTTAAGTGAAGAATACGTTACTTTTCAAGAGATTTGGAAAAGTTTGTGCACTGTTTGCAGTGTTTGCAGTGTTTCACAACAGAATCTCTTTTGGTTTCACGTCATTCATATTTAATAAATTTTTGGGTCTATTGTCTGTTTTTATTATAAGAAGTTCGCATCTCTTTCTTCAGTTCTTCAATATATTTATGTTAATACCATTGAAAATAATGTATATTATGTAAGATATGTGTGGAGTCGTATCACTTCATAAATATGAAATATATTTATGGAATAAAAGATTTCATACATTTATTATGATCTCAAATATTTTCAAATTCAAGTCATTCTTGGCTTTGAATTCTATCGGATATAAGGAACACATCTATCGATAAAACTTAACTCTAAATGTTATTCGTTTTCATTGGTTTTACATTCATGTGGTCCGAGATCTGTATTTCCTCTCCATTTAGAGTCAGTCAAAGACCAGTTAGAGAACAGTCAGAGAAGAGTTCATATTTGTGTTCAGTTTCTCTTTATCTGCTTTTTTGTCATTAGATTTAGTCTTTACTGTCAGTCAAAACGATTGTGTACTTTATGTTCGTCTAATGTATAGCTTTTGCAAAAATTTGTTTTCCCTCAGAGATGTGTTTACATTGATTCCGAGCACTTGTATTGAGCACAACCGCAAAGAATTTTTGCACAGTCTTTGGAAAGAGGGGTCTCTCACTCGGTATTTGAAAGTTTTTTCACGCCTTGACTGCAAATACTGTATTTACTTCAGAAAAGTTGTAATTCTCTCAATACTAACCGATTTATTATGAGTTGAGAGCACACCATAAGCTCTGTTAGAAAAATAAAGTTAAAAACTTTTGGCAACTCATAAAACGCCCGAATGTTTGAATGTTTAACATTCAAATCGATAACTGAGTCCATATGGAAGGGATGTATGATCTGCTCACTCATATCATAAGCTGGCGATTCGGCTCTTCTTCTTCTTCTGGGTGTGTGAGTGTCGGGCCATCAGTTTTATAGCAAAAGTCATTTATGTTCTATCAATACATATATTATCGAAGAGCAGGACTGGTATTGCCATTCAGACGACTGGCAGAACACTGGAAAGCATTGGCGAAAGTCCCGAACCTTTGGCAATGTGTGTGTCATGTTGAGTCGGGCGAGCCATCAATCAATGGCAATGCCTCCCAACGGTTGACTGCCAACCCCTCCAACTTTTTCATTATTTATCGAACAACTGTTTCATTGCTTTTCCCTGTTTTGAACTTTTCTAAGTCTGAGACAAAATATAAGAACAGAGAAAAAGTGAAGGCAAAGGCAGTGGAGAGGCAATGGAAAGGCAATGGAGAGGCTTCACATTCTATACACTCCTTCATAACTGACATTTGATCCCTTGCGCTCGTTTAGAACCAATTGCTATACATTACAGTAGTGGTGCTCTGAGTGTGAGTCTCTTCTAACCTCTGAGTCTATTCTCTTCGGATGAGTTCTTAACTTTGAAACGTTTGAAGCGTTTAAAGCGCTCGAAATTATTTTTTAGAGCCATAACACTATCTCCGAAAAATTGTTCGCCAAATAATCCTCGCCATCGATAAGCCCTAAACTAGTTTCTGGAATATCCAGAGTTTAGTTCATTATATGAGAGCTTCTATTTTACGACCTGTTATATCATAAACCAATTCCTTTAGAAGGAAAACCTTTTATGTAGATTCAGATTTGGTGCCATTTTTTGCCATTTATTTATTAGTTTGAGCGGAAATCCCTCATATAATAGGGATTCGGTGGAGAGAAAAATTCTATACTTTTATTCCATATTTCAGAGAATGTTTGGCTCAGGACTTAAAACCCTTATTGTTATGTTATTCACGATTATTCTATAAAGTGAAAACTCGACCTAAAAGTCGCTATAAAACAAAAGCCTATTTGTTATCAAATAAGGAATTAGTGTCACAAAAATAACTTAATTTGTGTCCATAACCTTTGATGTGCGCCAACCCATCAATTTGTTAACTTTAATATCGAAATTAGAAATTCTTCAAAACTTTTTGTTGACATTTACAGCGTTTACAACATTTATAACTTTTTATTGTTATTGTTATTACTTTCGCCCAAAGCTTTGAATATCGATCCAAAGGATCCCAAGAAATCTTTTTTCTCTTCTTTTTTCAAAAATAAACTCTGAATACAACTCTTGAGAGCCGTTTATTAGAATTCAGTTAAGATTTTAAACGATTCAGTTTATTATAGTTAAGCAAAAAACGTATTTAAACTTAGAGTGGGTTTACACGAAGGGAAGGCATCTATAGTTCTTTCGATTGGTTGCAAAGTAAGAAATATTTCGTTAGTTTTTATTCATTCGGTTAATGAGTTTCGTTAATGGGTTCGCAAAACTAATTTATATCGAATTTATGTTAAATTAATAGTATTTGTGTATTAGTTGTGTAGCTGTTTATGTAGTGTTGCTTTGCATTGCAATTGGAGTGTAGACACTGTAGAGCACTGGTAGGCAACAAATTAAACTACTTGTAAACTCATAAACAACTGGCAAAACCATTGCTCACTATTTGACAGTCAACTAATTCTTCTCTATGTCTGGAGTCTTGACTAAAATTGATACCTCACTTGTGCTCTGCTTTTCAGCTAATTTCCCAAAAGACGGGCAACGGTTGCACTGGAATATACTCTCCTCACATGAAAGCAGTTCTTAATTTAGAGAAATCCCGGCTGACATTAATCGAATTTCTTCGTACTGTCAGAGCATAGGCCGAGACCTACCAGTGCTATATCTGCCACTTTTCTAATGCTTTATTATTAGCGTAATTCAGAGCCTTTTATAAACGAAAATACCCTATAATTAAATGCATTATTCGATAATATTCTAACCATTAATACATTTTTACTATTCTTATACCAAACCTAATGAAAGAGAAGAAAAGAAAACGAGAATTCATTTGCTATTCTTTGATGATATCGATCACGAAAAGGGCAAAACCGAGCAAAAAGTCTATTATATTTGGCTAAATGTACTAATCTCTCAGTTCTATAGCCGTAAGGTTTTTCAATTTCTTAGTGAAAAGCCTGAAAACAGAGGGAAAAAGTTAATTATGTAACCGTCTATCATAACTGGTGTTATCTTTGACACTTTAATTTAATAGTTGATTCTGTGTTTCACTCCCAGTCCAATGTTATTGACGCCAGACTTTGATTGAATATTTCAAATAATTCTTTGCGAAAAACGTTTCTCTAGTTTTTCGTTATCTGTTTTACACAACATTAGAGTTCATGTCTTACGTCGTCTTATAATAAATTTCATTTCTATGGCGAGGATTATAAATACTTAAGACTTGACTTCAGCTGAAAAACAGTTCTAAACTGTATTTTAATACTGGATTTGACAGACAGTGAGGACTCATTCCTCTTGAAGTGCTGTTTAGATAAGAAACTTCACTCGCATTCCGATCGAGTTTTTCTTAATTTAATGTTATGTTCACTGCTATCAAACGCGTCAACAAAATTCAATTGAATTTGTTTTTGCTTTCATTTCATTCTTGGCCTCAACTGTTCTCTTCTGTCAACTAATTCACAGATAAATTATTTTTTGATATTTAACACCAAAATTGATAATCGAATGAGTGATAAGTTTTTTCTTCTCTTTCTCTCCGATCAATGATTTCTAACTTTACTTTTGTTAACACAAATGAGATATCATTTCCTCTGTTATGCAAAACAAATAAACCATTGTTTTCAACAAACTTTCACCCAATTCAAGCTCAAGAGAGGATGAGGGCAATTATGACTGAGTCTTGTTTGAAGTGGAAATTCATGTCTTGATTTATTGAGCAAGAACAAAAATAAAATAAAATTCACTTCAAGCAAATGAGTTTCCATTTTAATTAAAAACTAATTCAAAGCTTCTGAGGACTAATTTGTTTGATTAGCGAAGTCTAGGATATGGCCATCGCTTGTCATTAGTCGAGTCATTGGAGCTTAAAATCAATTACATTATTATCTTTAAATTACTCATTTTATTTGCTAATCACTAGACTTCAATAATTTAATTAAATGTCATTTTCTTTTTTGGTTAATAATAGGGTTTCATCAGAAGAGCCTATAATTCATGTGATTATCAAATTTAAAATTACTTTCTTCCAAATGTCAGACTTTTGCCAAAATTATCTCTAATTTAATTTATTACTCATTTAAATAGAAGTCAGTCTTTAATTCCGTTTGAAAAATGGTTTCATTTCAATGATTAATATTATTTATTTCTAATTTGTGTTTAAAAATTAAAATATTCTCCAAAATAATAGATTATATGTTTAAATGAGAGACATATAAATGGCTAATAAATAGATTATTAGTATTTATGAGAAAAAGACAATTTACGGGACCAAAGATTATGTGATATCAACTAAAATGATGACATCGTCTGGAATTTTGGGCGCATTAATAACTCATCTCATTTGGTGTGTCCGATGTGTTGTTCAATATTTTCAGTTAATTATAGATAATCTGAATACTCATCAAATGCTATGAAAAGTCTAATGCTATTAGAGGTTCGTTAACTCGGATATTAACGATGGCTCAGACCTAAAGCCTATATGAATGAGCAAAAGCTAATAATTCCACTATTTTTCGGTCGACTCTAACCAAGAAAAAGAGCTTTAATTCTATGGATTATATGTATGTAATGTATGTCACAAATGACACAAAACGCTTATCGCATCGAAATTGTTGGTCCGTTCTCTCGGTATTGAGATAACAACACTTATCATTACATAAATGACACCGTTTTTATGTCATATTAAGGAACGGCATCTAATCTTACAACAGCTCTGATCTGTAGCACAAATCGCGTCATCCAAACAACTAGTTTTGATTTCGCTCTTCCTTTATATTTCATTAATTCAATAGTTTTTGTCGTTTTTCTCTCGTTTTATAGCCTTTATATATATGACTCAATTTCATAGTTTTTTTTATAGAAAAGATTTCTTTGACTTTTGACTTCATTTCTCTTTTTCTTGGTTTTAGAGTTTCTCTGAATCTCTGGCCTTAAGTCAAGTTTTGAAATGAATTAGAATTTAAGAACTGAACGAAAAATATATCAAAGAGTATCTTAAACTTTGTTTTTTCTCTATAAGAAAAGTTGAAAATAATTGGATTTTTGTTATCCGAGAGAACAGTTGTGTCTCTTTATGAAAAAGGTATTAGTGATCCAGCAAATCTTGAAATAAACAGTTCAGTCCAAAAGTATTGCTATCATTTAAAGAGAATTTTTTATATTCCGGTGGAGTAGAGTTCATACACACAGAGAGAGAATATTTGTATATAGACCTCAATTTGATTGAAATATACTTTGAAGTGAATTTATTTTATCAATATTTGTATTGAGTGTATATTTGGCTCAAATTCTATTAATATTAAATCGAAAGAAAGTCTAAAAAGTTTGCTCTGAGTTCTGGTTGAGAGTGAAGTTGAAGTCGATGTCAAGTAAACGAGTCTTTACTCAAACTTCGAGATCGCAATCAGTCATACAATAAATGCAATGAAAACTCATTTATTTGTTCGCTTAAAATGTTTAACTAAAAAAAGTATTCCTAGTTTTCAATTGAGATCTTCTTATTCCTGCGCCAACTGTTTGCTGAACTGATTCTCTAATTTCCAAATTTACGATTCAATAAATACTTTGAAAGAAATTCTTGTTTTTTGCGTTTTTTCTGAAATAAAGACCAATTGAAGCGAACATAAGAGCTGTGGCTGTCGTCAATCTAAGCGACAAATCTCTTCAGAGTTTTAATTATATTTGTTTAATGCTTAGCAATCATCTAATTCTGTGCCGACTTTACCTCAATCTTGAGAAGTGTTCACAATTCTGGAACATTTTCTGACAAATAAATATAAGGATTGGATTTTGTTAATAAATTTCAGTTAAATGTATTTATTTTGATTTTGTTTTGGCATTTAATGGAAAGGAGTGTTCACTAACTGAGCGATTCCTTCAATCCAATGACTTTTCTTCCTTCACATTGACTCCAATTTCTAAATTAAATCTGAGGCCAACCCTAGGGTTCGATTCTTTTCAATTAACACAATATAAGTATTGGAAATGATAGCAGAGATGTGCGCTTCCATCAGTCGGAGTCTGCCATCACATCATATGCTGAGCTCGAGTCAGATTCAGTCTAACCTCTCAATGGACTAATTTATAGCAATATATGTGGAGTGGTCTGACAGCCAGAGACCGGCGACCCTTGTTTTCACATCAAATGTCTATTCAATAAAAACAACAAAAACTTCTGTGAATCACAAATCTTAGCAAAAAGAGTCGAATCAATAGAAAAGACGTCTTTTCGTAAACCGAAGACTAATAATAAAAGCCAACAAAACTGTCAAAACGAATAAATGCGGAAAATTTTATTTTATTTCTGCTTATGTTATGTCAAAAAAGATTGTTTCATCTCTTCTTCTTGTTCTGCATTTGCCTCTGAATAACCAAATTCTGTGTCTCTTCTGCCGAATAAATATATTCTGTTTTATCTTAGAATAACAGTAAACCATTGAAAGCACAGAACTGTTTGAACCGTTTTATTGATTGATTATATATTTTAATGAATAACAGATGCCATACGAAGACTACTGTCAGCCGTTCCCTTCCGTTCAATACGTTAAGCGATGAAAGTTTACAATTTGAACAAGCTGAGAATTGTGTTCTTCGGAACGGTTCTGTCCCTATCACTCATTACGTTGACGTTTATGCAAATCCATCTGAAAAATGTGGACAACGAGGAACAGACTCAGATCCGGACCAAATTCATAAAAGTTCCGTTGGCTCTGTCACTCCTGTGGACCAAATCCAATGTATTGACAGCTGATTACGGAGACTATAATCACAATGAAATCAATTCCGACAATGAGTTGAGTCAATACGAAGACTACGATCAGTACTATGAGGAGGAGTCACCCATTAATGAAATCTTCAAAGAAGGAGATTTCGACTCTAATTCTTCGAGTCTTCTGCAAAGATTTGAGTCTCCGATTAAAGTGACTATTAGTCGAAGTCCTGTACCAAAGAAAGTGATTACAGAAGATATGATATATTGGTCCCAATGGATGGAAAATTTGTTTCCGAAGGGACTCACAGATAACAATGTCATCCATTTTCTTAAAAGAGTCAAAGTAACAAAAGTTAGAAGAGTGGAGGCGCCCACTTGGAATAAATGCGGGAGGGCACAGAACCAGTTTGTCATCTTCGAAGATGGCAGTCAAGTGTGCGCTCGCTATAGATTTCCGCACCAGTACCTAATTCTGGGCGAAATCATGTCATTTTATTTGTCGCGACTGTTAGGCATTACTAACGTTCCGACTGTGGCTCTGGTCAGCACTAGTGATAACATTTGGGCGAATGTATGGAATGACAGTCTGTCCAAAGAGTGGAGTTTGAACACAAGTGTAGCTCTAATTGAGTGGATCGACGATTTGAAAAGAGATCGTATGCCTAGTCTTATATTGGATTCACTCATTACAAACACTACTCTTCGCTCTAATGATTTACGTCTGAAAAACCTGACGTCCGTTCAATTGGTCGAAATCATGCAATGGAGTGATCTCTTGGTCTTCGACTACTTGACTGGTAATTACGATCGGGTGGCCAGTATGCAGGACGCAGCCAACAAACAGAATAACACCACTATTCTCAAAGTAAGCCCTCATTTCTTTCACATTTCCACTCATTTGTCACTTATTTTCACATAATATATAACATATATAAAACTTTTATACAACTTTTGATTTATAGATTTGTTTCTATACTCTTATATATAAGTTATTATTCGAGTCAATGATCGATACTTTGGATGAAATACCGAACATATTATATAATATTTTATTCGATATGTGTTTGTCTTCATATATAGGAAACAATCCATAACTTAGTGAAGTCTTCGCAAACCAACTCTATTTGGATGATTGACAACGAAAGCGGTTTTCTGGACGGGTATTGGCTTATGTATAGCCGACAGAACGGAAATGAGTCGAAATTCTTCCAAGACTTTCACAATTTGATGCTCAACACAAACTGCATATTGAGGCGATCCACTGTCCAACACTTGAGACAATTGCGAACTCATCCCAACCCAAACAAACTGCTAATTGATTTTGTTTCCCAATACGAGCCATCATTTAAGAGACAGTTATCTCAAATAAAATCGGATTATTTGAAACACTTTACTCAACACTTCCAGCAACGAATCGATCGGGTTTTCCAACACATCGATAGTTGTAAAGTCATTTCCAAATAGTTTTGGACAACATTTTAAATATTCATTTCATTCATAACGTCTTTTGTGTATAAAAACTATTAATTATTATTAACTAATTGTTTAGTTAATTATTAGTTTTACACTTATTTTGTTTTTATTAATTAATAGAAGAAATGTACAGAAGTTTTGTTGAAGTCTCGAAATTTTTATGTAAAATAACTTTAATATAAATAAAAATAATTGAAAAAACATTTGAAATGTTAACGAAATGAAATAAATCATTGAATTTGACATCAAATCAATTGAATGTCGATTAGAAGTGAACTGAAATTAATCTTAAATTATAAATGATTTCGACAATAATTGAATTACATTCGGAGGAAAAGTTTCTTTTCTTAAATAAATATTAATACAATTCATCAAAAAGTCATTAGAAGAAATTCAATAGAAATGTTGGCCAAAGATTGCCTGAAGAAAGTGAGGGCAGACCAAAGGGCTTGTCTTTAATTGATTGTTCATTATTTTAATGGTTTGTCCAATACTTTACTGAAATGTCTTTTTTCAGTTTCCATCGAATGGGAGGCAATCAATGAGTCGTTTAATGCGAACCACTTTTGAGGTCCGCAATCATTTTGAGGACAGACATGAAATATCTGAGAGGGCTTTGCTTTGACAGCAAAATTAAGGCTCAAATGCTCGCAGCAAAAGACAAAAACCTTTGAATCATTTCTTATTATTTGTCGTTTCGATAGAAATAATCGAAAAGAAATTAATCATCAAATCTATTGCTTGTCATTAAAATAAACGTCAAAAACAACAAAACAAACATTTTATACAAAGATTTCTCAAATTTTATCGAAAGACTTGATTAGAATTGAAAAACAGTATTAAATACTAAGAAAAATCAAAACAAATGCAATATTCCTAATGAAGAGAAATGAGTTAATAAAACTGAAAAACAATTTAATTAAAGAGAAGATTAGTGACAATAATAAGCTATAAAACAAGTTTAAACCATTTCTATAATCGTGTCATTAATTCTAATGACAATTGAATTAATAATTCATTCGTTTTTAGGAGTGATTAACATAATTAATAATAAATGAGACAAAAATTGCATTAAAACTAAGCTATTCGTTGAAAATCGTTAGAGAAATAAAGAAAACAGAAAAACGAATCCAAAGAAAACTCAATTAAATTGAGACAAAAGAGAGATTCAGACAACCATTGCTTCAAATACACAAGACTTCAGCTTAAAAGTTGCATGACAAAATCTTGCATAATTTAACCAGGAGTAAAAATACAATTGCCCCTTTAATATTTTTTGCTCGAGGGGACCCCCCCTAAAAATTTGACGCCTAAACTACTACTCCTTTGGTAAAAAAGATAAATTAAAATTATCGACAGATATGGTGTGTCCAGGTTTGAAAATAAGGCAAAATAAGGCCCTTCCGAACCCTTTCCTGAGTCAATATCATACTAAAGGAGTTCGGTAGGAAGAGCTAGAATGGTCTTGATACATTTTCAGATAATTGGTTTCATTTAATGTCTGCATATTTTGTGAAAAGAATTATTTGTTGGTATGAAAAGTCTTTTAAATTTAATGTTTTGTTTGCAGAGCTTTGAAATAAATGTCTTTATTTTATAACCGATCGATAACTCATTCAAATGAAAGGACAAGATTTTCAGGAACTATACTTTGTGTATAACAGGATAAGCTC
>JAQGBD010002186.1:0-11169 GCA_034698165.1 Punctoribates punctum
GAGTTAATGTTTGCCAACAATTGTCTCAAAGTTTTGGAGAAATTTAAATCACTTTTGAATCAGTTTTACGTCAAATACGAAGAAACCATTGATTCGGAGGACAAACAAGAGTTGAATCTATTGGAAGAAGAGTTAAATTCTGTCATCAAATCCAAAGAACTGATCCATGAATTGGAAAATCAAAACACTGACGAATATAATGAAGGATCAGAGGAAGAGTCAGACAATGATCTGCCGATCGATACCACAGAGAGTGAGAGGAATGGGATGTCTGTCCAAAACGGGAGCGAATGGCCGCTAATAGCGGCGATAACTACCGACTTCTTCGACAAAGAAAATGACATGAATTTAGACACAGATTCGGATCAATCGGAAGCAAATTGTGATGAAATCACTGACAACGGATCTGATGAAGACATACATCCGTCGGCGCTCTGTGTAACCCAATTAGGGGTCACAAGAAGTGGAAAGACCTCTAAAAAGAGGCCCTTCCAGTGCACAGTCGAGGGCTGTCGTAATGTCTTCAGAAGTGGTTATTATCTGAAGAAACACCAAATGATTGCTCACAATAACGACAGAGGAATACCCGGAGCGGCAAAAAAGGGGAATACAGGGACACCAATAACTTCTAAAAGCCATCCCTACCCGTGCAATGTCTGGAGCTGTGGACAGGCCTTCAAATATTATCTCCAATTGAAGAAACACCGGATGTCTGTCCACAATATGGACACAGAATTACCGGAACCGGAAGAGGCGCCCAATTCTATGCTATTATTGCAAAGAAATAATTTCGACAAAAACACGAAGACATACGACTGTCCCAACCCTTGCTGTGAGAGGTCTTTCCTCACAGATGACAGGCTTTACAATCACTTCTATCACAACCACTACATCGGTAGGTATTCCTGCAATCGTTTGAATTGCAATAAACGGTTCAGAACTCCTCAAAGACTGAAAGCACACCATTGGGAACACCTCCGGCTCCGTATGAGACAAAAAATGGCTCAGAATAGTGGTTCACAAGAGTTGGGGGACCGCCTCTCGAGGGGAACCACACGAAAGAAACGCAAGAATGAGTGCAATCGGTTGACCACTGACTCAAACTTCGGCCCAATTGTCTGTGACTTTGTCTGTGACGTCGAGGGCTGTGACTACCGGTGCAGAAGAGCCCGGACTATGAACTTCCATAAGGGACAGCACTTAGGATACAATATTCCATTGAAATGCAGTTTTTGTCGGAAGAGTTTCAGTTCTAAATCGTCTTTGAATTTACATCAGAAGAGTTTCTGCAGACAGTCCTCACACTCTCTCAGCGAACAGAATAGTGGTTCCAATCAATTGAATAGACTTTTATCAAACAAATCGGCTATTATTCGTCGCTTACAAGAGGTCCGCACAGGAGAGGGGACTCTCCAGTCAGAGGAAAGCCATGAAATGTTTGTCAGCAGTCAATAAACACAAGAAATCTCACCGAGGAATCAGTTTTTATTGTATTTAACGTCAGTTTAATACCGAATGTAATCTATTTTCGCATAATTTCAATGAATTTCTATTTTTTTTTAATGAATTTAATAAACGATTTCTGTTTTTATTTTGATATTTGTTTGAATTGAAATCAAAAATAAAGAATTTATTAAATTATTTGCCGGAGTATTCATTTAAATTAACCATGATAATCAAGATAAGCAGGGTCGTTTTAATTTCTTGTAATTCCTACAAAAATATATCAATCATTTCATCTGATTATCCGAATAACGGCGGACACAGTCTGTCCGGAGCGGAGATTATCCTATTTTTAACGTTTTAATTGACCCTGCTTGTTTTCCACCCTGTTCCTAATTGTCTAAAACCAAAAGTTATCCTCAAAAACGAGTTTTCAAACCCAAAACAACCACTACTACTACTCAAAATTCTAATCCAAGACACTTTTTCTGACTTATCTTGGTTAAATAGGAGTCACCCAGGGATGGAAACCCGAAAAATAGACAAAATGGGAGAAAAGGAATCGAATTAAATACAAATTTAATAGATTTTAGCCGAAAAAAGTCTGAATTTAATTTTTTGAGCAAGCTAAAATTGGACAAAATATCCACCAGGGTAAGTAATTCATTAAAAACCATTTATTCTGTGTAATTATCTCTAGATTTCAAACGTATCCAGTTCATATTTCTTAGAATCCCTAATTCAGCTAGGTTAATATTCCGCCTAATATTATGAGCAAGATCAATCAATAAGAAGTAGAGATCTATGTATTTATACTTTTAATATAATTTATATATAATTGTGATTACATTTTGTGAATGAAATTTAATAATAATTAATATTAATTAATAATCATTAATATAATTAATTTTTGTCGACTTTTCGAGAAATCATTTGATTTTAAATTACATTTAATTCTCAGTTATTATTAACTAATAATAAGATATGTCATTAAAACTATACAAGATTACAATGTATTTCACCGAGAATCAATTGGCCCAGGGGCTAATGGGCTCACCATAAGAACAATACATAATTTTACGGGTTATTTGAGAAGAAAACTTTACATTGTACTGGGTAAATTATTTCTATTCTTATCACTCGCTTATAAATGTAATGGATTTTTGTGTAAAACTATATTAAGAATTTCAAAATTCTTGGTAATTATTTGAGAAAAATTTCCAATTGATATGAATCGCAACTAATATCAAAAACCTTTAATTAATATTAACTAATATTAATTAATTATTAATCGTATTTCGGACGGCACTACAGATTATGTATTTCTCTACAGAATATTCTATAGAATAATATTCTATGAATTGTTTACTCACTTCAATCACTTTTCTTTAGCTATTATTTATTGAAATCTATGAATATTTCAAATTTTAATAGATATATAATGATATGGTTTATCTCAATAATCGAGGAGAAAAAAGAATTTTTAATCAAGTTGAAAATTTCAATAAATTTTGGGTAAATTTCGGGTCAATTTCGAACTAAACGTAAAATTTCTGTCGTTTTTTAACCTTATTCTATGAGAGAAACACTTAAAATGAACATGATGACAATTTATGAACGTGGACGACTGACTAGCAATCAATAATTGTTTGAAATTGTGCATGGTTAAACTGTTAATTGACAAAATTAGAATTAATTAAAATAAAAAAACAAATACAATTTTACACAAAATTTTAACATGGTTAATTGAATAATAATAATAATAATTAATTGGAAAATAAGAATTATATAATTAGACCTAGTTGATAATGAGTTCAAATATATATCCAAATGTTATGAGAAATAAAAGATAGAAAAAAATTAATTCAAAATATACTGAAGAATATGATTAAGAATTGTGTCTAAAAATTATGGCTTAAGAGAAGAATATTCTTAATATTTGACAAAAGGGATGCCATAACTCCTCAGAAGAGGTCAGGCATTGATTAAAAGAGGGGAAAGGGATGAAGAGGACATCCCCTAACACTTTGTCTGATCCTTGATATCAACAGAATCTGTCGTATCTTCGTTTGTGTCGACTATTTGGGTCTCATTTCGATTATCATTAGTTCTGTCCATCGGATGAGTTGTCGTTTCTGTGACACTATTTTTCATCGAAAAGTCATTACAATTATTATTATTATTAATATTAATATTATTATTAATACTATTATTACTATTATTATCATTAAAAGAATCCAAATCTCTATTATTATTAATATTATTATAACTATTATTGTTTTGGTAATTGTTATCAATGTTTGTCGGATGGGAACGACTGTTGTTTGAGTCGGAGCCGCTGTTCCGACGGCTGGGAACTACCGGCGCAGTGATTGTGGACGGCCTTAGGGTGAGGTCGAGTCCGCCATCCATTCCCTCATCCATACCCTCGTCGTTGTCATAGCGGTCGTCGTCTTCTTCGTCGACATACTCCTCGTCATTCATGTCTTCGTCACTATAGCGACGGGAGGGCGAGTCGGCGGCTGACCCGTGCGGTGACGGCGTCGCCGAGAGCTGACCGCCGGCCAGATTGCGGAGGAACGGCAGCCCCGGTAGCCCTGACTCCGACAGCGCCTGTAAGGAGGCGTTCAACGAATCACAGCCGTAGCCACCAATGGATGCACTGTTGGGCGCACTGTTGGTATGGCCCGGAATCAGTTGATTCCTATTGATTGGGTCCAAACTTGTGGGCCCACTGCCGGCGGCGGCGCCGGTGGTCGGCATCGATACCGACCGGTTAATGTTGAGTGAACTCCGTTTGGGTCGGCCTCTGTTCACATGTTTCTTAGGGTTAGTCAGTTCCATGTCGTCGTTACTCCAGTAGGAGCCGTACTCTTCGTCCACACCGGAGCCGCCACTGTTTCCGGAGGCGATCCGTTCCTGAAGTCTCTGCGGTCGGCGCTTATAGAACTCAATCTCGTCGACTGTCCAAACGGCTCCCTTCACGTTCTCGACCCGCATAAAACACTTGTGCAGTGATAGGTTGTGGCGCACAGCGTTCTGAAAAAGGTAAAATTTAACACATTTTGCACACCATAAGCAAAGGGGACATACCTTCCAAGTGGCGGCGTTTCGCCGGAAATAACAGAACGTATTCTGAAACCAATTGTAGATCTCGTTTAGTGTCAACTGTTTGTCCGTCGATTCGATAATTGCCTAAAAAGA
Source organism: Punctoribates punctum (assembly GCA_034698165.1). Taxonomy (NCBI): domain Eukaryota; kingdom Metazoa; phylum Arthropoda; class Arachnida; order Sarcoptiformes; family Punctoribatidae; genus Punctoribates; species Punctoribates punctum. The sequence continues at coordinate 4,648 of JAQGBD010002186.1, forward strand.
TACCGAAAATGTCAGTGAAATGAATACAAATTAAAGTCCTTTTTTATATACCTGTCTTATAAGGGAGGCGTATGTGAACGGGGGTCTGACCTCCGCGTTCTTATAGAACTCGCGATTCCGTGTGATTTCTTCAGTGATGTCCAGATTACTTCGTTCGGCGATCCGTCTGCGGGCTGGCGAGTCGGGCAGTGAGCCGGCGGTGGAGGCGGCGCCGCCTCCCGAGTGTCCGCCGATATTACAATTGTCTCTATTCTCACAGTTATTACTGATATTACTATTATTCCCATTATTACTATTAGTGGTGGTCAGCACAAGTGGGGCCGGAATGGATGTCCCGCTCTTATCACTGAGCCGTCGCCGGCCGCCCACTGGCACCAGACCAGGAGGCGACGGATCCAGTGGTGGTCGGGGCGGAGGCGTCGCCGACGACTTACGTATCGGCAGCTTATCCTCAATAAGCATATGATTGGGCGGCGATTGAGCGCCGGTACGACCGGTCAGCCCGTTATTGGCCAAAAAGGGACTGTTCTCCTCTTTGACGGCGCTGGCGGTGTCCACCAACAGGTGTTTCATCATCGACGGCAACTGTGGGGGCAGTCGTATGGAGAGCTGTGCCCTGTGCTTGTTGTGGAGGTGCTGCATCATCGCCGACAGCCGTTCCTTCTCTCTGTCCAAATGGAGTTCCAACTGTTGGACGACTTGCATCTGAACCCTGGGTTTTGATAATAAATGGGTCAGAATTTGGAATTTTTCAGCATGGTAATTTTTTAACAAGGTAATATTGGGTCCATACCTGGCCTGAGCTGTGCTACGGTCATCCAGGCCGTGCTCCAGGTTAAGATGTTTGACAAAATGGTTGTAGTCGTCGCACAGTTGTTCGCACCCTGGCCATTTACACATGTTGTGCCCGAATAGGACAGACTGGAAGTCTGTGTTATGGTTGTCCCCATTCATGTAACTGTTGTTCGTCAGCGACGATAGCGAGGAAAGGGATGACATCCCGTTTTTGCCGCTCAGCAGACTGTCCAACACCTCGTCGTTGGGCACAGACTGTGCTGAGCCGGGCATCGATTTCCACAGTTCTGATAAATACGGCTGAAGTGAACCTGCAATTCGAGAAAACCGGGCTTTAAATCAAGATTCTTGTCAACAGTTAGATCCGGGTGTAAATTGAATTTATCCTGGATTTCAGGGGACAGCCACAGGACAGGCATAACATTGGTTTTTCCATTAGAATAAAAAAAACTAATAAACAAATTATTATTTGATTTTTTCGATTAAATGCAAATAAAAATGAAAATTCCGGGCAATAAAAGTGAGACTAAAACCTATTTATTCTTGAAAGTCGAAGAAATTGATTGATTATAAACTTGGAACTCAACAAACAGCACAGGAAAAAAACAGCACAGAATAAAAAGGCTCTCCTTTGAAGGCGAACCTAATCTTCAGAATACATTATGAATAAGACTTTGAGTTGAAAATTGAATTTTCAGTGAAAATAAAAATTAATAATTCTTTACTGACTAGAAATCAAATAAGCAAGGTAAATAATGTAAGTGTAGAAACAAGGTAGAGCTAGCTTAAAGACCTGGATAACTGGGCCATTCATGAATATTAGACTGAAACCAATTTCTTGATATTAAATTGAATTTCACGCGCTATTTAGCCAGGGTAAATTTTGTTCAACAAGGATAAAAAAGAGCACAGAATAAGGAAGCACTTACCCAGAATATACTGGCGCTGGGAGGAGAGGTGCAACTGTTGCATGAGCTGTTGCTGTTCCAGCTGCAATTGTCTAAGTTGCAATTCGATCTGATGCCGGCCGGGCTGACCACTGGCCGACTCCCTCTGCAACGACGGCGACTGCTGTTGATTCCGTTCCCTCTGATGAAGTCCCGGATTGACGGCGCTATTGGCGCCGGTGTTAACACTCTCTCTATTGTCACGATTAGCGCCTAAACTATTGTCTCTATTATTGGTATTATTATTACTATTATTACTCGAATTACTATTAATAGAATTATTTGTATTATTATTATTATGACTGTTTGTTAATTGATGAAATAATTGTCCTTGCTGGACTATGTTCAGCTGTAGCTGTTCCTGGAGCTGTGGGATTACGGCGTCGGCACCCTGGTGAAAAATAAAATTCGAATTAGCAATGAATTAACTAGATAAACTATGTTATTTAAAAGTTTTGTGTTCTAGATAATTTTATTCCATTGATAAAAGCTGTAATTTTTAATCTAGCTAGATTGTAAATTGAGAAAGTAAATTTTTGGTTTTAATCTTGGTCATTAAAGGCAAGACGGGCATATTTTTCAATTTATACAATTAACTAGGTAAAATATGAAAATTTTTAGTTAACTAGAAAAATGAGCTAGATAAAATTACCTAGGTAATTCTAAAATTATTTTTGAAATTGAGCTAGCAATTCTTGAGTTTCATCTCGCTTTTAAAATGAGCTTGGTAACTTTTTTTTCGCACATACCTTATGCAACAGCTGCTGCTGTAAAAGGGACTGGAGTTGGGTCGGGTTCAGGACATGCGACTGAAGTAATTGTTGCATTTGTAGCTGGGACATCATCGCCATCGAGGAGGGCGACAGTCGGCCCCCATTGGCACCGATTCCGGCCAACAGTTCGTTCATCAGTGGAGGCGATCCGCCTCTGCTTTGGTTCAGATGATGGGACAGAATATCACTACTGTTCCGATGCGACCGGAGTTCAAGACATTGCCGTTTGTTCTGAAAATAGTTAACAAGATTTTGAGTTCTCATTTCACTGATAACTTGGTTAAAAAGTGTGTTAAAATGAGCAGTGATTTTGAAAATTCGAAAAATTAGGTAATTTTTACAGTTTTTTCAGTTCAGCAAAACTTTTCACTGAATTTGAATTCATTGAGAATTTTTGTAATAATTTTTTTGTTTCCCATAAAAGACAATAATTTTGATTAAAGTTATTATTATTTTAATGTTTTTGTCGAATAAATGACTGGATTTTTATTTCGGATTATATTCTAAATAATGTTTTTCTCATTATTTGATTGGATTTTTTCGCTCTTAAATGACAACAAATTAAGGGAACGTTTAATATGTTTTGAAGAGAAAAATATAAACTTATTAAACAATTCGTGACTTAAAGAATAATCTTTTTGATGAATCTATTCTAGGAATAGATTTTTTTAACGTTTTATTTCGCTAAATAAAACATTATTGACAAATTATTTTTTCATCCAGAACAATTACGTAAATAGCTTTGAAAATTTTTATGAAATATTTAGATTTTTAACATCAATTGTTTGGTCGGTTCAAAAGGTACGTCACTGCGCTTTCATTGGTACGCACCGAACAACATATTTTTAAATGAGGTAGGCAGATTATTCTCGATTAATTTTTGTGCTTGCTCACGTACCTTCTGCTCGGACAGGTATTGAATTTTTGCAGACAATTATTTCAATGAAAGAAAAAACTACTTATGAAACAAATCGATTCTAAAAACTTTTTTCAAAAGGAATTTTTCCAAAGAATATTCTCTTAGACAACACACAAAAAAACCGCCGAAGAATCTCATGAAGAATAGGATCAAAGACTTTGTTTCTTCGCCAGAATGGGAAAAATGAAAAGATGTTTGTGTTTGTGAATCAATGAATTGATTGGTGGATAGGCTTTAGTGATAAACTTGGAACAAATTGATGGCGAAAAACAATAACAGATGCAAAACGTTTTCGTTTGAGTCCTAAGAAAACATTGAATTTCTTATTATATATTTTGTGACTCTTTTTCCGTTTTTTCTTTGTTTTGTTTTTCATGAGAAGGAGAGGGAGGGGAGAGAGAGAGAGAGAGAGAGAGAGAGAGAGAGAGAGAGCTATTGATTGTCTTCGAGATGAGAAAGTAGTGTAAAAGTAAACAATTTTTATCTCCTTTTTCGGTGAAAATACACACAAAAAGATGTATTAACTCTCATAAGAACTGATGAAAAATAAGACCATTTTTATCGCAATTCTATACTATTTTTCATTGAATTTCTTGTTATTAAACATTGAATTGAATTGGATTTCGAAGCGACGACTGAAACAAATAATAATAACAATAATACTGAAGAGAAAAATAAAACGAAAACTATTTTCGCTTAAATTACTTTTTTTCTGACAATATTTTCTTTAATATGAAATCAAATTTTACTTTTGTTTTCGTTGGAGTTTTTTAGAGACAAATATTGGAAAGTATTGGAAAAAATTTCGGTTTAATTTCGGACAGGGAGGCAAAGCATATATCCAACTGATTAGATTTGTTCTTGCTGAAAATATATCGTTGGAAATATGATTTTTAATGCATCCTCTGTTCACTGGAGATTTTTAGCTTGGTTAAAAAGGAGCTTTTATCAGGAATTTCACCACTTTTTCCGTAGAATATTCTCAAAATCCATACAATTATAGGAATTGTATATAAATTATAGCAAAATGTATATAAAAAAGTGGAAGAAAAATAAAAAACAATAAAATACAGACATAGAAAACATAAGTTTTCTTTTTATTATTAAACAATTCGAAGAGAAAAACGATTTGCAATAAAAATAATATAAAATCAAACGAATGAACACAAGAGGGAGAGGGAGGGGAACGGCATCACCAAAAGTATTGGAAGAGATAATGGATTTTTGATCAGAATTGGAATCAGGAATAAAAATATATTTTTCTTCGCAAATAAAATATTGTTTGCTTTGAATTTTGTTTTTTGAGCTCAAAATTTCACAAAAATCTATGTATTGAAAGAAAATAATCAATTTTTCCAATGATTTCTGAGAACAGGGATGAGTAGAGAGAAGAAAGGGATTGCCCTAGGTAGAATTCATGAGTGTTGAAACTGAGAATAACTTGATAACTTAATGGAGACCAAGAATAGCCCACAGTTTCTCGTGGAGTAAACACAGAATATTCTGTTATAGAAAGTTATAATTCTTATGAAATAGCTTTAACTAGGTAATTTTTCACTATTCCCTTGATAATTTATGTTTAACCTCGATGTCCATCCCGTGAATTTCGTAAATAAGTTACGAATAAACTTGAAATTCATATAAAAATTATTGATCCCAGAAATTGATACCAGAGTTGAGACTAAAAACTGGTATTACTTTCGATCAAATTCTTTAAAGATTTTCGTGAATTGAAAACTGTTTACAAAACTATTGCTTTTGTTTTGTTTCGCAAGAATTTTGAGCAGATTTTCAGAAAAAAACCAAATAATGGGAATAAAAATCAATATCGAGGCAAAAAATAAGCCGAAAACCACTGAAAAAGGTTAGGAAATAGGATGAGAAGTGAACAGAATAAAACCACAAGGGTATTTTCTCCCACAATATCCAAGTGTATTCCAATTATTCGAGCGGTTAGTCAACAGAAAATAACACGGATCATATTCCATAAAACTGTCTGTCATCAGGCTATACTATATTTAGTGTGATGTATTAATGACCCAGGTCACGAGTATGGCAGCCAATGGAAGACAAATATTAAGTTTAATATGTTTTTAGAGACGATTAGGGATCAGTTGTATTACGCAATGGATTAAATGTGAGTCACAGACGACGACAGGACTGACTGAAAAAACAAACAAAACTCCAGAGCGAAGGCATCGCCTGAAAGAGACGGCAAAGACAGTGCACAGAACAGAATGCATATGTCGTTTGGAAAGAGAGAGCACAGGGAGGAAGAGAGAGAGAAATGTTGGCGCTTATGATCAAAATGCAAACTAAGGGATGGAATGAGAAATTTGTGTAAACAACAGCACAGAATATAATATACATATACCAGAGCCTGAGCTCATAGAATCTATGACTTCATATACGGTATAAGTTATATACATATATATTGAGCACAGAATTTATTAATCAATAAACAAACAGTTTTTCAGGACTGCACTGCATCTCATCTGAAGCGATAGAGGAGTCAATAGTGAGCGCACAGAATAAATAATACATATTTGTGTCGCCAGAAGAAGATTATTCAGATTATTCTCCTCGAGTAATAAATTTTCATTTCGCCGATGAAAATATTAATCGATAACTCTGTCATTAAACTGTTAATTAACCAGGGTAATTGGGTAAACAGTTTATTTTTGGTCCATGCCAACGCTGAATTTAGCAGGCAACTTGCGCAATATTCGGTCACGCTAATTGATCTAGCTAATTGATCAGGGTGGAACCAGTCTAACAGAATCAATCATTTATGAGTATAGCCTTTAATTCTGTTGTGCAATCAAAATATTTTGCAAGATTAAATTTTTTGCACTCTCCTGATGGGCTCAATGCGATGGCGAAAAGTTAGTGGATAAATGCCATGCTCAATCACAATCACCAGATAGTGTTTGGCAGTAAATATTTGCTTTTGTTTTGTTTCCGATGAAACTCAATATTAAGACAACAGACCAACAAAATTAAACTTATTTTTTCTCAGCCCTCCCTTTCCTCTCTCTCTCTCTCTCTCTCTCTCTCTCTCTCTCTCTCTCTCTCTCTCTCTATCCCC
>JAQGBD010002187.1:0-11158 GCA_034698165.1 Punctoribates punctum
TCTCTCTTCTTCTCTCTCTCTCTTCTTCTCTCTCTCTCTTCTTCTCTCTCTCTCTTCTTCTCTCTCTCTCTTCTTCTACTCTCTCTTCTTCTTCTCTTTCTCTCCTTCTCTTTCTCTCCTTCTCTTTCTCTCCTTCTCTTTCTCTCCTCCTTTCCCCCCGTTTTTTAGAATTAATAAAATATTACAGTTTGAAGAAATTCGCTTCTTTAACCAAATGAAAGATTCGTCAAATTTCTCTCACACTCACACACTTTTTGTGCCCATCCCTGTATAATAAGATGAAGTTTTATATAATTTTAAGAGATTAGCGTTCATTTGAAATATTATTTTCTATTCTGTGCCGTAATGTAAGTGAAAAATCAATACCCAAATACATAGGGATATAAACGGGACTTAAATCTGTGGTTTAAATAAAACGCTTCTCCGAAAAGCGATTATAGTTTGGTTTTGAAGACCTAATCCTTTTCCATATCGTTTATCATTTAAACTTCTGACACTTCGAACTGTTAAAAACCCACAGTCCTCTGTCTCCCAGTTAGCCTCTATCCCCTTCAGAAGAGCACCAGGGTAACGAAAATTTACCAGCTTATATCATTAAAACGATGTACTCTCTGAATTTGAAAATAATTGATATGTTTACCATGCTGTTACCTCAGAACTTCCAAACTTATTGATGATATGTTCGTGAGTTATGATTATTGAATTGCATCTACTCTACCTTGGTCATTGGAATGTCGCCTTATTGTAAACATCGAATGGAAGCAAAATTAAATTTTCTTTCGGGTGATAACCTAATCCTATCAAAAATGAAGAGACGATCAGATTCTTAATAAATGGCTTTTTATGGCCTTTAATTCAGTTACAGTTTGTTATAAATTCAAAGAATTATTAAATCAAAAGATTAGTTCAGAAATAGATTAAAATTTTCATTGAAATTGATTACTATTTTTTGAATTTGAAATTTTTTAATATAACTTTTGAGTGATTCTTATTTTGAAACAGAAAATAGTTTTCGGTATTGAATTGAATTTGATTTTTTCAAATCATCTTTCAATAGAAAAGCCGAAAGGAATTTAATTTAATTAAAAACTGATTTTCACACATAATTAGTGTTGAATATTATGATGAGTTTGAAAAATACATTTTATTTTGACTGCAGACAAACATTTGTGAAAAATTAATCACATTTTAAACACAAAATGTTTTCATGAATTGCTTTTAGCGATAAACCAATCGTTTATTTAAAGCGTTTTATACAAAAACATATAATTGAAAGCAAAGCATAAAATTCGTGATAAAGTCTCAGAATATTGTTTGAGGAAAATATTTTGTTGTTATCCAGGGATGACCAGGAGTTGGTACCTCACACTTGTTCATTTTTCCATCATTTAGTATGTGCTCTGTGCAATCTAGCAACTTCCAAGCTAGAAAATAATCAAAATCTATCTAGGCTGAAAGACTATTTTATCCTTTGCGAAAAATACCTTGGATAGTCTTTCATTCAATAAAACTCAGCTAAATAAAGCACTGGACATACATAACAAACGGTTGTGTCCGACAAAGAGGGAGCGCCGAATAGAAATGATTGATAAGATCTTCATTCAAATTGAAATTATCTTTCAATTAATTCGATTCTGTGGTTCAGTCAGTCCTTCGCTCCGAACTCTTCGTCGATGTATTCAATTGGAATTCAATTTTGGTTTTTGTTGTTTTCGGTTCACATCAGAGTTGTATTGAATAGAAATTTATTTATAATAAAGGGTTTGCAACAGACAGACAGTCAGACCCATAGTTATATCGATAGCATTGAAAGGGAATCTAACAAAAGTGGTGCTCCTCTGGACTGTTGTAAAACAGTTGCCGTCTATTATTCAATACTATTGGATATTATTTGTGGACTCAGCCATAGTTTAATTGATTGTGCGGTCAGTTATGTGTGAAATACAATATAAATTATAGATAACGACAGTGAAGAGGAACGCCAGACTCGCCACCGGAAGTATTGTGGACAGAATTGCAGATGCGATGCACTGGCGTTCGGCCAAAGGGTCAGCGCTGACAACACTATCCTTTCACTATCGCTGGCGAACAATGGGTTTTTAGGCCACAAATAAAGTACAGAAAGTATTACTTATCTGTTCCTCACTTCCACTCAGAAAGTGATGCAAAAGACCTTTTGTTACCATATTTTTCATTCAAATATAACCCATAATAATATGTCAGAACTTTTATCTACCAAAAAGTTTTAATAGAATTCTATGAAAGCATACAATTATTTTATAGAAATTGTGCTTGAACATACCAAAGCTTTATCATCGAAATTGTTCTTCGACTTATAATCAATGTAATTTTTATGTGTATGCAAGGACGACCAAACTTACGTCTAATAAATTAATAAAATATTATCCGCTTATACTTGAGTAGAATCGGTCTTTCTCTCAATAATAGAAGCCAGATGAATTTTTATTTGGCTCCTACAAAATTTTAACTTCATATAACTAAATGAAGAAACCTGTGTACATACTCTTGGACATACGTTTATTGAATTGAACGATATTTTGATGGATGAAATTCATTGATTGCATAAAAGCGTTTCGATCACTGGATGTTATGCTCAGAGTTTTGGTACATTTTTCTCTTTTATTCCTTGAAATGGCATTCATTGCATCCATTGATTGCTTTCATTATACAATCGTCTCATCATTTCATACAGAAATCAATAGCAAAGCAATGAATGGAAGAGAAACTGATCTAAAGATCGCATTTCCTTTTGAATTATTTAAGTGAATGAAAAAATAAATGAATAAAAAAGGTTTGTATTTATATCTTGAAAAGGGAGCCAACAGTTTGTGAAGTAAGCGATTGATGTGCTGTTGATGTGTCTGTCATTCAGTTTTCTTATCGACTGAATATCGTATTTCTCTAACTATATTCCACTTATTCTGTGCTCTTATGGGATGAGTTTCATGTTTTTCAGTTCATTATTTTCTTTTTCGCCTCATTTTCTTTGTTCGACAAAACTTATAGACCAATGAGCAAGCTCTAATAGCTTATCTTTCGATGAAAATTATCAGGGTATTGTTCAAGTTAGGGTTTGGTAAAATTTTATATTCTGTTCAAGTTTCAGATTACTTCCACCTAGTAATTAATTCTAAATTATTACTGAAATCCGAGCCATTTTATTAGGATAACTGTAAAATGTTCAAGGTAATTCTAGGAATATGAAATATTTGGTTTTTAAATATAGATATAAAATATGTGTCAGATTTTGGGAATTTGAAATCCAATACGAATTCATTTAATCATTTGATTGAATTTTTCAATTTTTTCGATATTAAACTCAAAACTCGTCTGAAATATGAATCAAATAAAGTATTCGAAGAATTTTCAATAAACGTCTTCATCTAATTGGAAATCAAGTATTTTACGGCAAAAATTCTTTGCCGTCAGATATGACACTAACCGACAAAAATTTCATTACAAGGAGTGAGTGTTCGGGGAAAGTATTGCCACACAAACCATATCAACGAATAAACCTTTATATCAATGAATGAAATGACACATAAATCTCTTCGCATATTATATCGTTTCGATTTAGAGCTGTTCAGAGGACAGCCTGAATATTGAGAGGAAATTAGAGCCAAACTTTTTGTTCTCAAAACTCTTACCACTTATTGCAATGAATATTGATTTTTATGTCAATCAAATCCATTCCCTCTCAGAGCTAAGCTCTGTTCCCTATTGTATAGCATTTCTTCAAAAAAAATTGTTCCACTCTTTCCCTATCGAACCCAATGGTGTCCGCATCCAAAAGGACGGCCCTATTCATCAAAAAGAGTGGTCACATGTGTGAGTCCTATGTGTTGTGTTCACCATTAATACTAACGGTTTTTGTGTTTGGCATTGATTTTGGGGAGAGAGACAAAACATAACAGAGAGACAGAGCACAGGGAGCACAACCTCTACTACTAATACAATGTTTTTCGTATAAATAATAACTTTTCTGTCAATATATTTCTAATGAAAAGTCTGTGAAAACAAACATTTGGCGAATAATAAGAACTGTATTTCGTCGATGTTTTCACTCAACTGACGCCTGAAATTCATTTTCAAAATTAATTATTCTTTATCTCTGTATTTGTCAATCGATTTTGGCAATGAACAAGATAAATTGGAAAACTTATCAAAATTATTCGGTTGTATCAAAGCAAACAAATAATCAATTGATACAAATGCATCTGATCAAGTGAAAAACTCAATTTTCCCATTGGTGAAATGTTCAAGATAATAATAATTAATCATTTATTCATTGTTGAAATTTTGAACAAATATCAGATTTTGTAAAAAAGTTTAAACTTAATCATTGTTTTAGAAAAATGTCTATAATTCGGGTTTTAATTATTTTTTTGATTAACTGATTAAACGTGAATCTCGTTTATGAGAAAAATTAAACCATTTATTAATTATTAATATTTTTCATAGATTTTGATGAATTGACTCACGAATTGGGTTTAAGTGAATCAATCGATCAAATCATTACTTAATTCAAGGATTAACGCTTTGATTATCAGTTTTGGAATGATTGAAAAATTAACTAGATCGTGTCAGTTCGATAAAGATTTTTATTAATAGAATCTACCACTGCTCAATTTTGTTCTTGCTCATTTCATTGAAATATTCAAATACTTATTTGAAAAGGTCAAACACATTTGGTTACTGGCTTAGTTTCCAATCTTAGTCCAATCAGGGTAATTTATTTAGAAAATTTATAGGTATTATGCAAATAATAAATCGGAATTATTACTAATTTTGAATAAAAGTAATGACTATTTTGACACAACTTATCACTGGTCAGAGTATTACAACATTTATGGGAAAAATTCTGGAATTTCACTGATTTTTAGTTAATATGAAATCATAACTAAATTGAATGTCTTTATTGAATTTGAGCTAAGATTCCGTCCGAAAGATGTAATTCCAGATTAAAAATGATTTAAAGAAAGTTTTGAAGCAAACAAAATATGATTTATTGGGTTATTTACCAAAATCACCAAAAAGACAAAGAATGAAAAATTTCCCTCAGATTCCGTCAAAGATATGTATTCTGAGCCAAAATTTCTCATATTTTTCTGTCATTAAAAATGTGATGAAAAGTGAGGTAAAAGACTATATTATATTTCAAAGCAATTATTCTTAATTAGTAGCTAGATAACTTTTATTCTTTTTCAAACAGGAAAAGGCTTTCGATTCATTATTTGTCAAATTGGTTCCCAAAACATATCCATAAGTATAGGGTTTACGTCAATAAGCGGAACCAAAAATTGATTTCCAAACACTTGAAACCCAAACGGTTTTTGTAAAATGTTTTCAAAATATTTCTTCAGAAATGAATCGCACATAAAGTGCTTTAAAAAACCGGGTCTTAAAAAATGAATTGAATATCAATGAGGGCTATCCGATAACATATAAGAACACAGGTATAAGAAGAGCGAAAGGGAAAGACGTGTTGTATGTCAGAACTGTAATTAGAGAGGCGGTGATCGGTGCCGATCACAAAATACCTGAGCATTTTGGCCCAACAGACACTAAACACAGCACAAGAATAGCACAGAACGAAGAAAACATGCGATCAATTGCTTACAGTGTAGTAAAGCCCCGAATATCGAAAGTATACACAAAACAACATATGCTTTACCTGTAATTAGATTTCATGCAATGTATTACAGACTGTCTGTTCATTACACATATCCTATCGTGTGTTAGATGTCATATCCCTTCCCTTCTTATTCAGTACACTTTTTCTATGGTTATCTTCTATTTCTTTTGAATAGATCGCACCCTCTCGTTGTCTGAGCGCAGGTTTTGGCTCATAATATGTTCTTTCTCTCAGTTTTTTTCATATTCTTAACGTTCATTTGAAGCCAATATCAGCGGATGAGGTGAAAGGTTGACGCCGTGAATGGACCCGTGTGTGTGTGTCTGACCCCTACAGCAATCATCGATTGTGTGATGAATGGTGTGCTTATGATAGAGAGGCATAAAAATAGAGGAATATCTTTAAGGCATTGCTTTGGAGTCAAATATCAAAAGAGAGCCCATTTGTTGGGTGTTTATGAATATTATTCAAATTTTGTTATTCCTGGCTATTTATATGCATGTCTTGTTATATATTAGCCTCTCTGAGCCGCAAATACCTATCCATAATGTTATGTATATCTCGTGACTTAAGATTGTATTCAATGAATGCCATCCCATTATATAAGACGTCAGCCAACTGTTCCCTAAACTGTTCTTCGAAAATGGTTTTCAATTGAATGCAAATTATTGTAGAAAATCTTAGTTTTGTGGTCAAGAAATTACATGGATACTTTAACTTCGATTGCCTTCTTAACATCCATTGATTATTAATCTTGTTATTGATAAATGGGTTATGAATTCTGCCAGATTATAAAAATGGTACTTTATATCCCCGTTGGGCACAATTCCCATCAGAGATATTAATTTATTCATAATTTTATTGTTTATGAATACCTGTCCGCTAAGACTTTCTTCGGAAGACTATTATCTGAAGGAATAATCTGAACAAAGAAAAAGAAAAATTATCTTATTTTTCATTAGAGTTTTATCTCTTTTTCTCTCAATATTTTTGATTAATTAATAGATTAGTTGATAAGAAATATGAGAGGAGTTTGAAGTGAAAAATCAACTTTTCTTTGAAATAATACTTAACGCCAAAGAAAAATGAGTTAAAAGCAGAAGAGATGAGACAAAAATATTAATTATCAATCATAGACTCCATAAACATCTAATAAATAACTATATCATTAATAAATCTCTTTGTGTAAAGTACTTGGTAATATACTAGCTCATATTAATGGCTTCACACAATATTTATTGATATATTACATGAATTTTTTGCTTTCATTTAAAACAATAAGTTTTTCCAAAAGAATAGAGTATTTTATTGTATTAATACATATTTGTAATTGCTATAAAAGGAAGTACTGAATACCTGACCACAAAACTGATAGCCTTTTCATTAAAATAGATTAAAATATGAATTAATTTTCAAAAGGAATTAATGGGAAAGTCTTTTAGGGCCCGAAATTCAATTAAATAATGGATTTAATGGATATCTAATAAACACCAAAAACTAAAAACATTTGTTAATAATACTATTTATTGCTTATTAATAAAATAATTAATCTTTTTCGTAGTCAATGCCACCACTCCTTAGACATCTCACAAACGCTTATATTGTTTTGTCTTTGAATTTATATTGAAATGATTCCAGGGATGGCTCTCAGGGATGGCCAGACAGCAAAATGAATATTAATTCGAGGCCTACATTCTTGCTCCTTTAAAATTACCTTGATATTCGTTATACTTTACAAATAGTTTTCCAACTTACAATCAATTTAAAGGATGATTTGGTAAAATTTCCTAGTTTATTTTCCAATTTATTTCATCAATTTCATATTTAATAATTGAAAAGAGACATTTTAAAATGAACTAGGTCATATGTATAGCTTCAAATTTTAACATCATTTCAAATATAATCGATGACAAATTGGAGCAAGTACACTCCTTGAATCTAAGATGAGCTAACAATGGGTGCACTTGAGTCCAACAAATTGGATAAATCGACGTCTTTTTGAAGGGAATTCAATCCCTGTCCTTAAAAAGGAGATTTGAATTTACTTAAAGCGGACGTAAAGACAGTTTAAAAGAGGATATGATATAAGTGTTGAAAAATTCTATACATTGTTTGAAAAAATAAATATATAAATGAAATGTTGTTATTATTCTTCTAATGTTATTAAAGCACTCGAAAGCCAACAAAACCGAAGCCATAATCAAATGGAAATACCGTTTACCAGATGCCAACCATAGAGGGAACAGACATTAGTACTGTATTATAGACTAAACACTTGAATATTAAGGAATTGCTTCAGGAGTTGAGTCCAAAATTGTGTGCATTGTGTGGCCACCACTTAAAACGTACCGGTCCTCTGTCTTTCACAATGTGCCACTGGTTATGTGTATGTGCGCCCCAACCACTAAGTAGAGGTCAGATCCACTTAACATAAGAGAGAGTTTTCAGACTATTTAAGAGATTTAGAAGAATACACACCACTTATGGCAAACAACAGACAAACCACTCGAATCTCAAATAGTCTTTCGGGTCATTCCCTAAGAGCTACCAATTGTTCCCTTTTTCACCCGAAATGCAAATAAATGCCATAATATTTAAATTCAAATCGCATTTGAAGGCATACAATAATATCTTTTTAATAGTTTTACAGTAAAACTTTTATCCCAAATGACCAAGATTGAACCAAATGACTAAGATATCAAGATACGTCGTTTTAAAATTAAATTATGATTATTTAAAATTTTGTTCTTTATAATGAAAAATTTGGGCTAGGTGAGAAAATTAAGCAAATGTTATGCTTGTTTATTTAACATGAATTATTAATTCTAATTGAGATAGATCATTTGATTTGGAAATATTCAAATTTAATGAGAATTTATTTTCCTCGACCATCGGAAAGTGATGTTTGGGTTCTCATAAGAATGTTATGCATGACTTGCTTTCAATCGAAACACAATCAAAGAACTTATGCCGTGTCTTAACCATAGAATCCGTTCACAGCACAGGTATCCCATTATTCAAAGTATGCAAAATAACAATTGGTTTCTCGCGTTTTCACAATATTCACCAAAAGTGTAAAAGAGCTCAGAATGAGGGGAGAGAGAGAGAGAGAGAGAGAGAGAGAGAGAGAGAGAGAGAGAGAGAGAGAGAACACTCAATATTCAATATGAAAGTGTAATTAAAGGCAATAAAATGTTAGTATTTATGCGAAGTAATTACATAACAAATCATATAAATGTTTAAAATTTTCTGTCAAATATTAATAATTCATTTTTTGGTTAACACTTGTGATTAGTGGAAAGGAAAAGCATAAAACTTTTGTGTGTTTGTGAGGTTTCCTTTTGTGCTTGGTCAAACAGCTGAATTACCCAAACATAAATTAAAATTTCATGGAAATTGACCAAACTCAATAATTATCAAAGAGAAAATATTCACAATACAGGGATTCAATTATTGCTGCCATAAATCTCTTATTAACATTGAATATACACGCAATGAACATGTTACTTTTGATTTTATTACCACAAAATTAAATAATTATCGTTTTTATTCAAAACTATTTAAATAATTTTTCAATATTTTCTCAAACTTTAACTCAAAATTATTTGTTCTGTCGATAACTTAAACTTTAATCATTAGTTCATTGAAACCTATCAGTGCTTTGGAGCCCTTCCTATTCGAATCATAGTATTCTTGGTCACTGTAAACAGAAACACAAATCATAAAATATTTTTGAACCACATAATTTTGTCAAATGTTATTTCAAAATATGATTTGCTTATTCCAAAATGATCTCATCTCCCAAGGGTAGTTTGACGACCAATTCGTAGATTTTATCAAAACTTGTCATGGGCATATTGTGTCGCTAATCCTGAAATTGATTGATAATTTAATATGCAAATGTGCTAGATCAAATGCAGAAATGGTTTGCAGAGATTTTTTAGAAAAACATATTCATAATAATAATAATGGGATATCGCGTGTCAACAACTACTCAGTGATAACCCGATTCACTGTTCACTTCACGCTCTGCTCTAATGGCATATCCATTGTGTTGAGGCCAGTGTTGGCCCAAAGCTATGATTTCGACGCCGGACTAAAGACAGACTCCAACAGTCCTGTTATGAAAGTCTATAGAATTTAGTCTAAAACTCAATATTTTTCACTTATTTCATACATTAGTTATCGATATTATAAAAGAAACGAACGCTTCGATCGATCCTTTGTTGAGCACAGAATGAGAAAACATTTTCCCACTAAAAGGCTATCAAAATATTGAAATACATTTTCAATTCTTCCATTTATTTGCGAAAATTATTGTTAAGCCATAAATTACTCCAAAAGAATGAAAGATATTTACAAATATTCAGAAAATTTCTTTCCAGGAGTCTATTCACATACGTTCAATTCAATAATTCATCCAGCAAATACCCAAATAGCTTTCAAACAAACATGAAAACTGAGCAAGTTTATGCAACTTGGAGGAACAGGCAAAATATCTCATCGAATGTTGAGATGAGAAATGTGGTAATCATCCAGGAATTGAGATGTAGGCCAGTTTTGTTGCCTCCAATTGATGATTCATTGACCTGCCATAGAGTGCACATCTATGCACATCTCTGAACGCATGGAACACATAATCCCAGAGCTTAATAACAAGTTTAATATCCGATATATTGAAGACTAAAGAGTGTTAAGTCCTCTTTGAATAAGTTTTCAATTTATTAATAATAAATTGAAATTCCGTTCACTTCAAAGGTCTTGAAATCCAGTGATTAATGTTTTATTACTTAATAATGTATTAAATGTACGAATATTTCCCTTTGTTTAAAATATTCATAAGTTTAACACTGGTTACATAAACGTGCAAAAAACTGCCTCAGATCACAGATTAGATAAAAAAAGTGATGCCTTGAAGAGGATCTCCAGTTTTGATCCCATATAAGGCTATCCATTAACTCAAATAAATATTTTATTTATTTAAAATCTATTTAATAGATTCTATTATTATTTAATAAATTGTTTATTATTTATGGAAATGAAAGATGTTTTCAAAGTTTGTTCGCTCAATATTTCATATTTTACTAGAATAGTAGAGTTGATTATTCATGGCTAGAAAAACAAGATATTTATGAAAATAAACTTAACTTTGTAGTTTTCTACATAACCTTTCAGCGAGGATATTAAAGGCAAGTTAGAAATATTCTGCGAATTCCCTAGTTTACTTTCAAAAAGCTACAAAAATGTTTTATGAATTTGAGCCGCAATTTTGGTAAAGTGAACAAAATGTTATCAAGCAAAAACAAAAGATGGTAAAAATCAGGGATGCACAAGGGGGGGCCTGGAGATTTGCCCTCCCTAAGGTCAAAAAGTGTGATTTGCCCCCCCCCCTAGGATCGAAGGAAAAATTGGGCAAAAAATTGATGGCGGCAATTTTTTGGATATTTTTGGTAATTTTCGGTAATTTTCGGTAAATTTGGCCATTTTAACCCGATTTTAACC